>JAODUO010000485.1:217500-260000 GCA_025642075.2 Ridgeia piscesae
CACCAGATCTATTTAGATACTGCTACAGACCATTCTGGAAATCGTCTACTGCATTTGGAAATAATGCCAATAATATACCTGTATTTTGGAAATAATGCCAATAATATACCATTTTTTTTTTTAAAGGATTTTTCATCTTCTCCCGTCCTTTATACAATTCTTGAAGTAATTTTGTTATTATTATATCCTATTCTGTTGATCAACATTATGAAAACATCATTATACTGCGTGCTTCTGCTTCTTACCCAGCCACTGTTGCCTTAGGAATTCTCTTCCAAGACGTCTCGTCTCTCTTAAACAACAATAGATTTTTGCACTTAGCAAACCTGCTGGTGATATCAACCATTATTTCTAATGGCATGTCAGTGTGAGGCCACTAAGTCACTGCGGTCTGTCAGTGTGAGGCCACTAAGTCACTGCGGTCTATCAATGTGAGGCCACTAAGTCACTGTGGTCTGTCAGTGTGAGGCCACTGAGTCACTGCGGTCTGTCAGTGTGAGGCCACTAAGTCACTGCGGTCTATCAATGTGAGGCCACTAAGTCACTGCGGTATATCAATGTGAGGCCACTAAGTCACTGCGGTCTGTCAGTGTGAGGCCACTAAGTCACTGCGGTCTGTTAGTGTGAGGCCACTAAGTCACTAAGGTCTGTCAGTGTGACGCCACTAAGTCACTATGGTCTGTCAGTGTGAGGCCACTAAGTCACTATGGTCTGTCAGTGTGAGGCCACGAAGTCACTATGGTCTGTCAGTGTGACGCCACTAAGTCACTATGGTCTGTCAGTATGAGACCACTAAGTCACTATGGTCTGTCAGTGTCAGACCACTAAGTCACTATGGTCTGTCAGTGTGAGGCCACTAAGTCACTATGGTCTGTCAATGTGAGGCCACTAAGTCACTATGGTCTGTCAGTGTGAGGCTACTAAGTCACTATGGTCTGTCAATGTGACACCACTAAGTCACTATGGCATGTCAGTGTGAGACCACTAAGTAACTATGGCCTGTCAGTGTGAGGCCACTAAGTCACTATGGCCTGTCAGTGTGAGGCCACTAAGTCACTATGGCCTGTCAGTGTGAGACTAAGTCACTATGGCCTGTCAGTGTGAGACCACTAAGTCACTACGGTCTGTCAGTGTGAGACCACTAAGTCACTACGGTCTGTCAGTGTGAGACCACTAAGTCACTACGGTCTGTCAGTGTGAGACCACTAAGTCACTACGGTCTGTCAGTGTGCGACCACTAAGTCACTATGGTCTGTCAGTGTCAGACCACTAAGTCACTATGGCCTGTCAGTGTGAGGCCACTAAGTCACTATGGCCTGTCAGTGTGAGGCTACTAAGTCACTATGGTCTGTCAATGTGACACCACTAAGTCACTATGGCATGTCAGTGTGAGACCACTAAGTAACTATGGCCTGTCAGTGTGAGGCCACTAAGTCACTATGGTCTGTCAGTGTGAGGCTACTAAGTCACTATGGTCTGTCAATGTGACACCACTAAGTCACTATGGCATGTCAGTGTGAGACCACTAAGTAACTATGGCCTGTCAGTGTGAGGCCACTAAGTCACTATGGCCTGTCAGTGTGAGGCCACTAAGTCACTATGGCCTGTTAGTGTGAGACTAAGTCACTATGGCCTGTCAGTGTGAGACCACTAAGTCACTACGGTCTGTCAGTGTGAGACCACTAAGTCACTACGGTCTGTCAGTATGAGACCACTAAGTCACTACGGTCTGTCAGTGTGCGACCACTAAGTCACTATGGTCTGTCAGTGTCAGACCACTAAGTCACTATGGTCTGTCAGTGTGAGGCCACTAAGTCACTGCGGTCTGTCAGTGTGAGACCACTAAGTCACTACGGTCTGTCAGTGTGAGACCACTAAGTCACTACGGTCTGTCAGTGTGAGACAACTAAGTCACTACGGTCTGTCAGTGTGACACCACTAAGTCACTGTGGTCTGTCAGTGTGAGACCACTAAGTCACTATGGTCTGTCAGTGTGAGACCACTAAGTCACTAAGTAAGGTCTGTCAGTTTGAGACCACTAAGTCACTATGGTCTGTCAGTTGTAGACCACTAAGTCACTATGGTCTGTCAGTGTGAGACCACTAAGTTACTATGGTCTGTCAGTGTGAGACCACTAAATCACTATGGTCTGTCAGTGTGAGACCACTAAGTCACTATGGTCTGTCAGTGTGAGACCACTAAATCACTCTGGTCTGTCAGTGTGAGACCACTAAGTCACTATGGTCTGTCAGTGTGAGACCACTAAGTTACTATGGTCTGTCAGTGTGAGACCACTAAATCACTATGGTCAGTTTGCTTGCATGTGTCCAATCTGCATTTGCTGGTGTATGTAGCTTTCAGTCACTAAACTGTTAGTAGTAGAGTTGATTACTGTAATTGCCTCCATCATAATGTTGTCAGTAAAGACATTGCTAGACTTCAACATGTTCAGACTTGTAGTTTCCCAGTCTCCTCATGTCTTTAGCTCAGTGCCACTTCTGAAATCACTGGATTGGCTCCCCGTGTGATTCTGCATCATTGTGATATATCCACTGGTTTTGTTGTACCATTGAGCTCAGATTGTTGGTGTACTTATTTTTAGTAACTTGGCAACATTTGCATTTATTAATTTGTACACATAACATATCTTCTCAGTCTGTATTTTTACTACAACTTGTAAATCAACCCTGTTCTCATTGTTTGTATCAGTGATGTCTGGCAAGTGTTACTTATAGTTATATGAGACTGAAATTGTCACATCTGAGTTGGATTGTGTTTAGGGTCGGCATGGCGAGATTCGACATTTATTCCGCAGTTTTGCATTCCTCCACTCACGCATGATGACAGAGAATGCTGGGATATTCGTGTGTCGGACACGCCACCTGGTACTGGCTGGTGGAAGCAAGGTAGACATGTTTTCTTTTTACTCTTTTATGTGTAGTTTTTACATGAAGGGCCCGGCCCAGATGCTCATAACATATGTCCATTCTAATATACAGAATATCTCAATAAATCTCTATGGTGGTGATCGACTTACTATTTTTTAAAGTTGATGTTAATTGGTATGCCTTTATTGACTTAACTCCACAAAAGTTGCACAGATGAGAAAATGACTAAGACACGCAACAGCCATCTCCAGCCAGTATAAAGATAAACAGCTATTATTAATGATCAGGATTCTTATCCATCTGATATCAGCAGAGTTTGCCACCTGCTTCATTTTGTCAGTTGGACCATTGACTATACAATTTTTTAAATTTATATAACATTCCCACATAAACATTTCAGCGTTGTATCGTATGTGTCTCGCTAAGTGTGTGGTTCTGTTTCAGTCAAACGCAGCTCTCCCCACACAAGGCTTTACATCCTCTCGGATCTCCCTGGCCAGTCCCAGTCACCCCAGCAGTGGGGGTGGGGGTGGCGGAGGGCGTGGCGCTGGTCGCGGTAGAGGGGCTGGCGATCGCCGGGACAGGGACCTCATTGGGCAGACCGTTCGCATCATACAGGGGCCATACAAAGGTGTGTTGTCTATCGCAGTGTTTTAGTTGATTTAATGTGGGTTTTTTTACACTAATTAACCTTAAGTTCATTCGCAATACTTCTGATGTCTACACTTAAAATGTCTGTATACAACATCTACTAGGTTTCATTGCGTTTTCCCTAGCAGTGTTTTAGTTCATTACATTTTTTACAGTAAGGGTATCTCAAGTTCATTCACAATATTTCTGCTTAAAATGTCTATGTTTAATACAAAATATACTAGGTTTCATTGAGGAAAGAGAGTTAGTATATGTTTCAACATTATTTAATAGTTTAGTATTAATTCAACATCCTGCAAAAACACTGCATACAATGGATATAACACATGTCAAATGATATAAATGTATACAAAAGCTTCAATAAAAAATGTCTGACAAGACATGTTGTGATTGACTGAGTGTCTTCACTGACATGGGCCTACAACCCTCCAAATGTTTGGGGTGTCAATGTTTTGCAAGCATCGATAACCATCTTCCATAGTTAATTATGATAGAAGCCAAGAAACCTCAAAGTGTAATCATTCTGTTATCACAGTTTGCTATAAATGTCAACAACTGTAGCTGTAGTTAGCCTGTCATCCTGTGGGTGGGGCTCTGTAGCATAGTGGTTTGAGTGTCCGACTCTCAGTAAAAAAATTCTACGTTCAAATTCTTTTGCTGCTATTTCAAACCATGGGCAAGTTCTGTCAGTCTAAGTTGCTCCTGTTTACTCCACTCTGTGAATGAGTACCTGGCGGTAGACAGTGATGGATATTTGTGTACGGATTGTCTCGTTGATAAATGAAGTGTGTTTGAATCTCTCTACAGCATTGGCACTGACAGTAACCTGTCACAGCATTGTGTCAGAACTTACCTAAGAAGTTGCTATTGTGTTGTAGGTTACATTGGCATAGTGAAGGATGTGACACTGACAGTAACCTGTCACAGCATTGTGTCAGAACTTACCTAAGAAGTTGCTATTGTGTTGTAGGTTACATTGGCATAGTGAAGGATGTGACACTGACAGTAACCTGTCACAGCATTGTGTGAGAACTTACCTAAGAAGTTGCTGTTGTGTTGTAGGTTACATTGGCATAGTGAAGGATGCGATACTGACAGTAACCTGTCACAGCATTGTGTCAGAACTTACCTAAGAAGTTGCTATTGTGTTGTAGGTTACATTGGCATAGTGAAGGATGTGACACTGACAGTAACCTGTCACAGCATTGTGTCAGAACTTACCTAAGAAGTTGCTGTTGTGTTGTAGGTTACATTGGCATAGTGAAGGATGTGACACTGACAGTAACCTGTCACAGCATTGTGTCAGAACTTACCTAAGAAGTTGCTATTGTGTTGTAGGTTACATTGGCATAGTGAAGGATGCGACACTGACAGTAACCTGTCACAGCATTGTGTCAGAACTTACCTAAGAAGTTGCTATTGTGTTGTAGGTTACATTGGCATAGTGAAGGATGCGACACTGACAGTAACCTGTCACAGCATTGTGTCAGAACTTACCTAAGAAGTGGCTGTTGTGTTGTAGGTTACATTGGCATAGTGAAGGATGCGACGGAGACAACGGCGCGTATAGAGCTACACAGCAACTGTAACACAATCTCAGTCGACCGGTCTCGCCTCAGCACAGTCTCGTTAGTACCTGGCTCACTCTTGTAGGGTCTCTTAATGGGCCAACATTACCAATACCAACACCAAAATACTCCCATTTGGTGGCTGAAACAAGAAAAGACATGTAATTTATAATATTCAGTGTTTGCACTAAATACATATGTAAATTTCTCTGCCTTTGCGTGTTGAGATAGCTTTTTTAACACTGCTAGCAAAGAATCATAGGAAAATACCGTCAGTTGTAAATACCCTGCAAGTATTTGTCTTTCATACACGCACGCACGCATGCACGCACACATCATACCATACACACACTGATGACATAACAGTTAGAGTATGTTCATTAATATTTTATTTTGATACACTTAATTGTAAATACCTGTGTTTGTCTGACAGAGGCGCCAGAGTGGGAGGAGTGTCATCAAGGATCGCACACACACCGACCTCCGGCATGACCCCCATGTATGGGTCACGTACCCCCATGTATGGTTCACAGACGCCCCTGTACGATGGCAGTAGGACCCCCCACTACGGGGGTCAGACCCCCCTACACGAGCCGGGCTCCATGACCCCTGGTCGCGCCAGTGCGTGGGACCCATCCGACGCAAACACTCCATCCAGGTAAATGTGATGTGTCTTAACTGATGTTTGTCTTAGTATCATTTGTGGTGTGTTTTTAGCATGTTATGAGTGTGTTTATGTCAGTATCACTTGTGGTTAACGTATGCCGCGGGTCGGGAATTGCCAGGAAATGATAAAACGGTCGATTTTTAATAAAGTGGATTTTCAGATCGAACGATGTATTCCACACATGTTGCTAACTTTATTTCACTGAATTCGTCCTAAAAGAGTCAAAAAAACGATTAAATATGTCGCTACCCAACTTGCTGCTAATGTCGTTATGGCGGATGGACTTTTAAATCGACGGAAATGGGCCAACTTTCAGCACGCTCAAACGTAAACATTGCTCCTTGCAAAGCGGCCATGTTTGGTATCGTCGTGTTGGAAATGATCCCTTCTGTACGCTGCCGAAGTCAAAAGTCGACGACATCCGGACATAAATTAGTTATCGGCGGCGAAAGTGCCGCAAAACTATCCAATCACCAATTGTCTGAGCCGGTTGCTTGGCAGCCCGACCTCACCCGAACCATATATGGTGATCGCGGTCACGTAGCTATTTAAAATTGACCTTATGCAACGACGCCAGCCAATCACGGTGCGGCTTCAAGATGATTGACCTGTATGTGTCATGGCGCCCGATCGACGAAGGTTCTGTAGTGTTCACCAATTTTAAAGAAAGAAACGACACAATAAACGCAAATGAGCTGAATGCGCGGGAGGTTGCATGAACAGCCTGCATGACGCTGTTCAATCGCGCAACGGACCCGCGGAAGCGGCAACGTACGGGGAAAGAAACGGCGACGTCGGGCTGGCGTTACTATGCCGCGTAGGCTATGCCTACGGCCGCCGGCGCCGACGAACTTTGTAACTCTACCAGTCGGAAGAACTGAGATTTATTCGAAGAAGTTACATTTATTTATTACATAAACTAATTTGACTGAATTTGTTTCATTCATATTAACCAAGTGTGGAGTTAATGTAAAACGAAAGGTGGTACTGTTGTTGGATTTACTTTTCTAACATTATTTTTTTTCTTATCAGATATGAGAACTATTTTAGGTAATTTAAACAGGTTATTTAACATTAAATAATTCATCAACAAATTATTGTGACAGTATGCTTATCATTTATGATATGTGTCTATGAAACTGACCAATTATTTAGGAATAGATGTATGTGTGTATGTATACATATATGTACATATGTGTGTGTGTGTGTATATATATATATATATATATATATATATATATATATATA
This sequence comes from Ridgeia piscesae, assembly GCA_025642075.2. Taxonomy (NCBI): domain Eukaryota; kingdom Metazoa; phylum Annelida; class Polychaeta; order Sabellida; family Siboglinidae; genus Ridgeia; species Ridgeia piscesae. The sequence continues at coordinate 224,523 of JAODUO010000485.1, forward strand.
GGCCCTACACATAGGTATATACCTATGTATATATATATATATATATATATATTACATTTTATTTCATAAAAACATTACATAATACATATACAATGTATGAGTGCGCTTGGCCAGTGATGAATTTCTTCGCCATTGCAAGAAGTAATTCAGACATCCAATCCCACTGAGAGCCTCCATGCCACAGTCTGGAGGAGAGCTCTAAAATCAAAGCACAGTGGCAAGAAGACAGCTGAGTTGGCAGTTGCACTGGCTGTCATGCAGCACAACAAGGTGGCAACTGCACTAGTTGACGCTGTAGACAGCCTCGGCGTGTCACCTGGAGCTGAAGTTGTGAGGGTTGCGTCTCTTTATGAGACTGCGAATAGCCAACCATGCCACAAAGCAGTGTCCAAGACGTCCAGGAAGATGAAGGCTCTGGGGAAGCTGCAGCTGGGAGTGTGACAGGAGGCCAAGGGGGGGACTCTATGAGTCTGAAGCTCCCTGAGCTGTGTGCCATACAGTCAGCGTGCTTTCACCAGTGACCTTAACTTGTGTAAATTATATATTTTTCTCCATATAAGTACTGAATATGGTTTACACACTTTCATTATATATTTACCACATGTTGCTGGTATAAAAACAGTCATAATGGTGACTTTACACTGGTGTTATTAAAAATATTTGATGTTCATTTGGTTTTTTGCCGTTTTCTCAAAACTTACTTTTCGACAATATTGCAATTTTGCGGGAGGTCTCCCGTAAAAAGTACCAAAGTTAGGAGTCTGATTTTTTTACCACGTATTCCTTACAGTACAGTGAGTGCAATGATGCTTTTTAAACATGATAGCTTTTATACGAAGATTTTTATTGATGACTGAAGTTGTTATAATATTTGGAAAAATGTAAATAATTCTTCGCAACTTCTTTTTGATAATAAATTTTGTAAGGGATTGAACAAAAACAGCATTATTGCACTCAACAACACTTCAGTGAATCATGACAAACAAAAAAGAAGGAAACAAGTGCTTAGTTTTTCTGCAAGACCTCCCGCAAAATCATGCATACCTATTTTCACAGAAAAGCCGGTTGCCATGGTTACGATTATGCAAATGAGATGAAATTATACAGTTGGTCATCTTTTCCCACCAGACATACATCCTGAAAGTTTTATTAAGATTGCTTCTCTGGTTGTTGAGATATCATCAGAATCCATTTCCCGACCAGTGTCCTACCTTAAGTTAGTATGTTTTTAGTAGGTTATGAGAGTTATGTCAGTATCACTTGTGGTTAAGTTAGTATGTTTTTAGCAAGTTGTGAAAATATCGATACAGATATTATTTTCATAATTACAAAATATAGCACAGAAGTAGAATTAGTGAATGATCAGTGAAGATTACATATTGGAACATATTCATTATATCGTCACTTAGGGTTATAAATTGATGATTATGTTGAATCTAATAGCGTGAATATTAAAAGAAACAGAATTGCCATGCCTCGCATGCATGCGTTATACAGAATAAGGGTGGGAAAATTGCATGTATAATTGAATTCAATAGAAGTAATTTTTATGTTCACATAATATATCAAGTTGTGCGATGAAGTATTTTGGCAGAATAAACATTAATATTGTTATAATGTAATTTTTCATTGACAGATCCCGAAATGTGTTGAGATTGTTGTGGAGTTTTTAACTCATTTTTGCTTACACAGAGGCAACGACTTTGAGTACAACTTTGACGAGTCGACCCCATCACCCGCAGACTACACCCCCAACCCAACCACCCCGGGGTATCAGCTGGACATGCCCTCACCCCAAGGACCCTACACGCCCCAGACACCAGGCAGCGCGTACTCACCTTACCACCCAGTGGCACCCTCACCAGCTGGTTACCAAGGTGATGGTTTGTTTCTTAAAATGTTGACAGGTACAATTCTCATGCTGTTTTAAATTTTGGGGGAGTTATATTATATACGCACGCACACATGCATACCGCATGAACTCACGCGCACGCACACGCACACACACAACAATGATTCATGAATAAGATGGTGTAGATGTGCACATCAATATTTAAATCTCCAGGACTGTTTCGTGAATTTTGACATGATATTCATAGATATGTAGCTAAGGAATGCACAATAAATCCATCAATAACTGTAATTTACCATATTTATTGTCTACAGATACATTTTAATACACAATCACATACAATAAGTGCATTCTGTTACACTTAAACCATTCCTGCTTATCTATTTCCAATATATCCATGCTTTCCTTCCCAATTGTGTTTAGTCAAAGCAAGTTACGAAAGATTAAAAGAGCTTTTGTTGGTTACAGGATTTCCCATGGAAATGTTTACCAAACTGTTTTGTGTACAGTCAGTTATTTCAGGCCAGGCATAGCAGGTAACAATATTTGTTCAGGTCACACACACATTCTAAAGACCATAACCAATTCTACAAACAAAATAAGTAACAACTAATAATTTAGATTTTGTCTGTTATTTGTGAAGTATGATGTTCTTGTTTATATGACTGTTGTGTATAGTGTCTACCTCATTATAATCACAAGAATTCATGTTGTTTTTCAGCCCCCAGCCCCGCACCCTTCACCCCCAGTCCCTCCGGGATGCAGGGAACTCCATCCCCCATTGGGTATGGAGCTGGTACCCCCTCACCAATTGGGTACAGCCCAATGACCCCCGGAGCACCTTTCACCCCACAAACACCTGGCGCAGGTGAGTACAATTAATTTATTTATCTATTTATTAATATTATATTTTATTAACGTATCATTTTAGCCCACATTGACACAATCAAACTGCTGCACAGTAACACTGAATGTACAATTAATTGTATTTATCTATTTGTCATATTTATTTTATTCATTTATATATTACTTTAGCCCATTGTGATGTGACAAACTACTGGCACATTTTTCACTTTATATAGCTCCAGTTCATTTAGCTGTATGAATAAGAACCTGGCTGTAGACCATGGTGGATATTTGTGTATGAATAGTCTTCATGCATTAACTGCAACACAGCTGTATGTTTCCCAGAGAAGCCAAAATAGTGTAAAGTAGAGTAAAGGGTACAGCACTTTGAGCAGTCCTGAAGATACTGTGCTATATAAGAACTTACCTTTACTTTTTAATTTATTTTAATGCCTTGGCATCAGTTTTGTGTGCTGTAGTGTTTGTAAGACTGGCTGTGTTTGTCAGGCATTAAGCCAGGAGCTGTAGTGTTTGTAAGACTGGCTGTGTTTGTCAGGCATGGAGCCAGGAGCTGTAGTGTTTGTAAGACTGGCTGTGTTTGTCAGGCATTGAGCCAGGAATTGTAGCATTTGTAAGACTGGCTGTGTTTGTCAGACATTAAGCCAGGAGCTGTAGTGTTTGTAAGACTGGCTGTGTTTGTCAGGCATGGAGCCAGGAGCTGTAGTGTTTGTAAGACTGGCTGTGTTTGTCAGGCATGGAGCCAGGAGCTGTAGTGTTTGTAAGACTGGCTGTGTTTGTCAGGCATTGAGCCAGGAATTGTAGCATTTGTAAGACTGGCTGTGTTTGTCAGACATTAAGCCAGGAGCTGTAGTGTTTGTAAGACTGGCTGTGTTTGTCAGGCATGGAGCCAGGAGCTGTAGTATTTGTAAGACTGGCTGTGTTTGTCAGGCATTGAGCCAGGAGCTGTAGCATTTGTAAGACTGGCTGTGTTTGTCAGGCAATGAGCCAGGAGCTGTAGCATTTGTAAGACTGGCTGTGTTTGTCAGACATTAAGCCAGGTGCTGTAGTGTTTGTAAGACTGGCTGTGTTTGTTAGGCATGGAGCCAGGAGCTGTAGTGTTTGTCAGACTGGCTATGTTTGTCAGGCATTGAGCCAGGAGCTGTAGTGTTTCTAAGACTGGCTGTGTTTGTCAGGCATTGAGTCAGGAGCTGTAGTGTTTGTAAGACTGGCTGTGTTTGTCAGGCATTGAGCCAGGAGCTGTAGCATTTGTAAGACTGGCTGTGTTTGTCAGGCATGGAGCCAGGAGCAGTTGAATGGATCGCGACAGAGATAGAGGTGAAGATCAAAGAGACCCATGATGACGCCAGTCTCATCCACCATATCGGTGTCATACGCAGCATCTCGGTGAGTCCAGTCTCAACATAGTCTCACTTAGACTGACTGCCGCCTGGCTGTGTAACCTGGGAGTCTGGCTGTGTAACCTGGGAGTCTGGCTGTGTAACCTGGGAGTCTGGCTGTGTAACCTGGGAGTCTGGCTGTGTAACATGGGAGTCTGGCTGTGTAACCTGGGAGTCTAGGCTGTGTAACCTGGGAATCTGGCTGTGTAACCTGGGAGTCTGGCTGTGTAACCTGGGAATCTGGCTGTGTAACCTGGGAGTCTGGCCAGTGTAAACTGGGAGTCTGGCTGTGTAAACTGGGAGTCTGGCTGTGTAACCTGGGAATCTGGCTGTGTAACCTGGGAGTCTGGCTGTGTAACCTGGGAATCTAGCTGTGTAACCTGGGAGTCTGGCTGTGTAACCTGGGAATCTGGCTGTGTAACCTGGGAGTCTGGCTGTGTAACCTGGGAATCTAGCTGTGTAACCTGGGAGTCTGGCTGTGTAACCTGGGAATCTGGCTGTGTAACCTGGGAGTCTGGCTGTGTAACCTGGGAATCTGCTGTGTAACCTGGGAGTCTGGCTGTGTAAACTGGGAGTCTGGCTGTGTAACCTGGGAGTCTGGCTGTGTAACCTGGGAGTCTGGCTGTGTAAACTGGGAGTCTGGCTGTGTAAACTGGGAGTCTGGCTGTGTAACCTGGGAGTCTGGCTGTGTAACCTGGGAATCTGGCTGTGTAACCTGGGAGTCTGGCTGTGTAAACTGGGAGTCTGGCTGTGTAAACTGGGAGTCTGGCTGTGTAACCTGGGAATCTGGCTGTGTAACCTGGGAGTCTGGCTGTGTAAACTGGGAGTCTGGCTGTGTAAACTGGAATCTAGCTGTGTAACCTGGGAGTCTGGCTGTGTAAACTGGGAGTCTGGCTGTGTAAACTGGGAGTCTGGCTGTGTGGGATGTGCACTGTACTGACCACTATCCTGTGTTGCTAGGGTGGGGTGTGTACTGTACTGACCACAGTCCTTTGTTGCTAGGGAGAAATGTATACTGTACTGAGCACTGTCTTGTGTTGCTAGGGAAGGGTGTATACTGTACTGACCACTGTCCTGTGTTGCTAGGGAGGGTATGTACTGTCCTGACCATTGTTCTGTGTTGCTAGGGGGTGTATGTACTGTACTGACCACTGTCCTGTATTGCTAAGTAGGGGTGTGTACTGTACTGACCACTGTACTGTGTTGCTATGGAGGGGTGTGTACTGTACTGATCACTGTCCTGTGTTGCTATGGAGGGGTGTGTACTGTACTGACCACTGTCCTGTGTTGCTAGGGAGGGATGTGTACTGTACTGACCACTGTCCTGTGTTGCTAGGGAGGGGTGTGTACTGTATTCGCCAATGTCCTGTGTTGCTAGGGAGGCGTGTGTACTGTATTCACCAATGTCCTGTGTTGCTAGGGAGGGGTGTATATTGTACTGACCACTGCTCTGTGTTGCTAGGGAGGGATGTGTACTGTACTCACAACTGTCCTGTGTTGCTAGGGAGGGGTGTGTGCTGTACTGACAACTGTCCTGTGTTGCTAGGGAGGGATGTGTACTGTACTGACCACTGTCCTGTGTTGCTAGGGAGGGGTGTGTACTGTACTGACAACTGTCCTGTGTTGCTAGGGAGGGGTGTGTACTGTACTGACCAGTGTCTTGTGTTGCTAGGGTGGGATGTGTACTGTACTGATCACTGTCCTGTGTTGCTAGGGAGGGGTGTGTACTGTACTGACCAGTGTCTTGTGTTGCTAGGGTGGGATGTGTACTGTACTGATCACTGTCCTGTGTTGCTAGGGAGGGGTGTGTACTGTACTGGGGTGGGATGAGTACTGTACTGACCCCTGTCCTGTAATGCTATGGAGGGGTGTGTTATGTACTGACCACTGTCCTGTGTTGCTAGGCAGGGGGTGTACTGTACTGACCACTGTCCTGTGTTGCTAGGGAGGGGTGTGTACTGTACTGACCACTTTCCTGTGTTGCTAGGGAGGGGTCTGTACTGTACTGACCACTGTCCTGTGTTGCTAGGGAGGGGTGTATACGGTACTGACCACTGTCCTGTGTTGCTAGGGAGGGGTGTATACGGTACTGACCACTGTCCTGTGTTGCTAGGGTGGGATGTGCACCCTGTACATCCCAGAGGAGGACAAGGTTGTAAGTGTGGCCAGTGAACATCTGGAGCCCGTCGTACCACAGAAGGGAAACAGGGTGCGTACAACTTACTATTATAATTATATACCAACTTTTTCATGCGATAAAGCTTTTTCAAAAGTTCTGTACATAATAAAATGTAAAAGAAAATGAGTAAATGAACATCATAAAGTTGTTTAAACACAGAGACTACTATGATAAAAAGAGTGGCTGTGATAAGATAAATAAACATGCACGCACGCACACACCACATACACAACAGACACATGCACGCGCACGTGCACGCACGTGCACGCACACGCACACACACACACACACACATGAACTCAGTGACACCAGTAGCTCAAGGGCCTCTCATGATGAGACAACCCCAGAACTTACTGCAGAACTTACCCCTTTGCCCCCTATGATGTTTTAATAGAATGATCTGTAATTCCCTGCAACACTCGTACACATTTAACAAAATAAGTTTGAAACCTTCCCCTGTGAATTCGTATAAGATACCCTCAGGTGCAGATGTGAACATTACTTGTAGTTCTCAGTCACACAGCAGGTGGCACCACATGTATGAATTATTGGGGTCCAGCTCATCCACTGGGTGGCTGAAGATCATGACAACCAGTAGCAGCTTAATGAATGCATAGTCTAGGAAGACTAACAGTAGTTTCCACTTACCTGCCTGACCCTGTCAAAAACAGTTGACTGTAAACCTATTAGTGACGTGATAACGAACACATCAGATTTATTTGTGAGCCCATACAATCTACGCACAAGGAGAAACATGAAGATTTACCGCTTGATCCAGTTTCTAGCCAATGAAACTGGATATTCTGCTGCCAAAACTCACGTTTTTATTATTTCCCCATGAAAATAGCAAAAGAAACTTTTTTGTCCCATCTGTAACAAGAAACATGAGTATTATTTCAAAAGGCCTTATCTCATAGTGAATGAAATATTCGCCACAACCATCGATATCCTGATATATCTAGCATTTGTTTAAATAAATATTTATCAGATGCTACTGCCAGGGTTTGGTGACTAATTATACAGCCACCACACATACAATTACTAGCTCCCTTTACAGCATTCTAGTTCTTGTCCAGCCAGACCAGCCCAACTGTCCACCTTCACCTCTCCCTAATGGCCACCTTCGCTAATTGGCACCCTCCTTCTATCACAATTGTGGTATATCGCCTTTAATGCAGCCCGCCATTTCACTGCCGCTGCCCTCTTTTGTAGTTGTACTGACTCCGTCCAAATCGTGAGCTCAGACCACACCGTCCACTTCCTTTTGGTGTCCCCACAAGCTCAAGCACGTCAAACTCTCCTTGTGTTAATTATAAACTTCCACGCGGCCAATTTTCAGTAATTCCGACTAAGTGAAAGAGAAAGTGTTTTGTGATTGCTAAGTGTTTTATTTGTTGGTCATGTCGCGTGCCATTCTTGTGTTCACACAGTCACACACCAATCAGACCTTGTGTTCACACAATACACACACCAATCAGACCTTATGTTCACACAGTCACACACCAATCAGACCTTGTGTTCACACAATACACACACCAATCAGACCTTATGTTCACACAGTCACACACCAATCAGACCTTGTGTTTATGATGATGGAAAACAAATTAAGCACGTTTAACATTACCTTTTCATGACATTGCCTGACGTAGAAATTGGTCCCCTGGATATTGAGCTGTAATTTCACTGGGATTGTACACACCGACACAACATGGTCGGCATGATTGTTTGTCCTGCCTCTTGCTGGCCCTGGGATTGATTGCCATGTAGTATACGTAGCTGATTAATTTCATGGAAGACATTCTGTGTATATTTGTTTGTGTGATATTTGTTGTTGTGACTTGGCCAGTTGTGACATCCGTAGTTGTGACATTTGTTACTGATGTTTTGTTATTGTGGTGTGTGTTACTGTGATTGATGCCAAACCTGTCTTTTAATATTCTATATCCTCCTTTGTTTTTTAGCAGTTCAATCCATTTATTGAACATTTTGCATTGTACGTGATAACGAGAACGCATAATTCTTTGGTGTTGTTCTGAACTAAGCATTTCCAAGCATATTGGCAAAAAGAAGCACATTTATAATAAATAGATTGTTGGAAATGAACATGGCTTATTGACCCTGATCCTAAATTTTAAACATTCAAGTAGAACCGAAGTAACATCAGCAAATAAGTAAGTTAAACAAGGCGCCATTTCGTTATCATATTTAATTAAAAAAATTAGCTTTCAAAGTCTGATAATTATCATAAAATCATGACCAAGAATGACATCTATTCTAACAATGAAAACAACCAGACTGTATTTTGGTGATGTTAATTTGCACATGTGGCAGTTGCCGTAGTAACGCATTGTTTGCAGGGCAGTCTAATTTATAACTGAATTAGGTGAGAGAACTATCCAACACATTTGTGGAATGTTGCAGTAGGTTTCCTGTCGTGTGCTCTAGATACTTCACCTTTCTGGAACGGTCATTAAATTCAAATCGGGAAACTGCCAATAATTCTTGCAAGCTTTCTAATTTGCTTATACTGTGTTGGATGGTACCTGTATCAGTGGAATATATCGTGTTAAAGCAAGACTTACTATATGTCTGTGTTAATGTAATGTTCTTTGTACTGGAGTAGAAATGGTGAAACTGCAGGAGTCTGCCAAGTTGTGTAATTATAAACTTAAGACAGAGGTCACAGTTTGAATATATCAGCCGCAAAATATTTAAATTGTAAAACAAACATTTCAGTTATAAACACTGTACAGCTGTCATGGCAATATAGCTGAGCTGACACCCAGGGCTTTGTGCAGGATAACAATTTTGCCAGTCACAAATTCTTTTGGTGGACACGTGAATGTTAACTCGGCCGTACAGTGTACATACAAAACAGTTGAGATGTGTTGTTGACCTGAAATTATACTAGAAACACCCTTTTACACCTATTTTCAAGTCATCACTTACAAATCTATAATTTTTTAAGACCTTGTTTCTCCTTAATTTTTTACCCATACACCAGTGATATTTCTGCCAGTCCACAACGGGTATTACCCATCCAAACGACGGGTGGACAGGTCTGCATAAAGCTGTGCAGACACCTTTTGGTTGGTCCCAAGGCCCTTTCATGTTATCATCTTCATGGTGTACCATCATCCCGGAGAACTCAATCAGTGCACTTCCTGCTAATAATATTACCACCATGAATGTCACCGGCAACCGGAACAGACAACCTTTGTTTGGTTATTCTATGGGGGATAACAACTCGTTATTTTAAAGAGTTTGGACATCGTATTTTGGTTACCCAGACCAGCAGAACAGGCTGATGACTGCTAACGCCAAACACCACACAGACTGGACCGGTGCTTTTAAAGTTCATGTAAAGGTTGACGGTCAGTTGACATGGTGTCAGATTAGCAGGTGATGCAAGGTGTGGGCTTTGTACGTCAATATACCGGGTCCACTTATCACCTCGATATGGTGAGATCCAGGTGACATTTGTTATAGTATGTCAACATCTCCAAGCATGGTTACACTGTGTCGTCATTTCTAAAGGAAGGATGGGCTGGTTCTGGTCTACTGCACACTAATGTCTGTCCCTCCTTTCCCTTCTTCTCCCTCCTTCATCTTTCCCACACCCCACTAATTACAGTCTTCTCATCTCGGCTGCAGTCTGCCTCTTTTCCTCTCATAAAGGTCACATGACACAATTCAGTTACATAATGGAAACTCAGGTCATCTTTAAAAGAATCCTGATGAAGGCAGTGTTATGGATTCATTCAACAATTTGAGTTAATATGTTCCGTTTTATTTATTGTAATACCTTTTTATAATGTATTATGCTGTCCAAATAAGCAGTGTGGCTGAATAAGGGTACGTCCTTTTGATAAAATAGAAATTTCAAAGTTGTTAGCAGTGTGCCGGGTAGTTTTCTAAGTGTGAGTGTTTAGTCTGTTGATCAAATCAATCAAAATACCTTTACAATATTTGTCCATCATGGAGAAATTCTCTTGTGGTGGTCAATAGATAAAATAATTAACAAATAAAGCCTGGTCTGGTACCGCGTGCACTCTCTCCTGTAAGGGGTCAACCATTGTCTAAATGAGGTTTATGGATATTAATCTGAGGAAGTGTCTGTATACACGATGAATGAGCCGGACTGTTCTGTGGTGGGGCATTGCTTTACGACTGACTTGATTGTTATTAAATGAATGACATGCCATGCCATTTGCGTTGATATCACTGTGATTATGTCAACAGGTGGAGGTGATTGTGGGTGAGGGACGGGAGTTTGTGTTGATGTGACAGTGATTGTGTCGACAGGTGAAGGTGATTGTGGGTGAGGGACGGGAGTTTGTGCTGATGTGACAGTGATTGTGTCGACAGGTGAAGGTGATTGTGGGTGAGGGACGGGAGTTTGTGTTGATGTGACAGTGATTGTGTTATCAGGTGAAGGTGATTGTGGGTGAGGGACGGGAGTTTGTGTTGAAGTGACAGTGATTGTGTCGACAGGTGAAGGAGATTGTGGGTGAGGGACGGGAGTTTGTGTTGAAGTGACAGTGATTGTGTCGACAGGTGAAGGTGATTGTGGGTGAGGGACGGGAGTTTGTGTTGATGTGACAGTGATTGTGTTATCAGGTGAAGGTGATTGTGGGTGAGGGACGGGAGTTTGTGTTGATGTGACAGTGATTGTGTCAACAGGTGAAGGTGATTGTGGGTGAGGGACGGGAGTTTGTGTTGATGTGACAGTGATTGTGTCAACAGGTGAAGGTGATTGTGGGTGAGGGATGGGAGTTTGTGTTGATGTGACAGTGATTGTGTTGACAGGTGAAGGTGATTGTGGGTGAGCGATGGGAGTTTGTCTTGATGTGACAGTGATTGTGTCAACAGGTGAAGGTGATTGTGGGTGAGGGATGGGAGTTTGTGTTGATGTGACAGTGATTGTGTCGACAGGTGAAAGTGATTGTGGGTGAGGGATGGGAGTTTGTGTTGATGTGACAGTGATTGTGTTGACAGGTGAAGGTGATTGTGGGAGAGGAGCGAGAGTGCACTGGCTCCCTGCTCAGTATCGACGGCAACGAGGGAGTGGTCAAGCTTGACCGTGGCAAGATCCAGATGTTACAGCTCACATACCTGTGTCGCATGCCCCACGAAACCGACTGAGACGTCGGTCAAGTGGTCATTGTTGCAAGGATCATATGGTGGTGGTATTACCAGGAGGTAGTGTGACACCAGCCAGGTGGAGGAGATCTGGGACGGTTGTACCATTGTACATAGTTCTGTTGGACTTCTTAGATAAAGTACAATGGACTGTTTGTGTAACGAGTGCGTTGGTTGGGACTTTGCCAAACTGTTTGTTTTATCTGATGTTTCTTTTATTCATGGTATACACGGGGGTAAGCCAGAAAGGCCATTTTGGAGTTGTTCCTTTTGTATAATGCTCCTTGCATTAGCGATCTGTATGGCAAGAGACCACCGTACTCTGTTGTCATGGGATTCTATGTACACAAGAGACCTCCGTACTCTGTGGTCATGGGATTCTATGTACACAAGAGACCTCCGTACTCTGTGGTCATGGGATTCTATGTACACAAGAGACCTCCGTACTCTGTGGTCATGGGATTCTATGTACACAAGAGACCTCCGTACTCTGTGGTCATGGGATTCTATGTACACAAGAGACCTCCGTACTCTGTGGTCATGGGATTCTATGTACACAAGAGACCTCCGTACTCTGTGGTCATGGGATTCTATGTACACGGTCTGATGTGGTCTTGTTACTCAGACAAGATCAGAAGGAGATGGAAACTTGTACTTGTCAGGTTTAACAGGATGCAACCTCTAGCATGTCTGCAACATGCTGTTGTAGACGTCTGCCTACAGAGTACATATGTTTACTGGTACATGTTGGGTTATCAGGGTTACAATTGCAGCTCATGTGCACTCTTCTTGTAACATTATCCCAAGTATGTCAAATGTAGTCATTGTTACGTTTCCAGTACCACTGGACTTTCAGACTACTGCAATCAATGCTGTGTAAAGTGTATCACGTATGTTACCATCTTACACTACAGTTATAGCAAAACGTTATTCTGTAAGAAACCTTGTTTTCACAGCAGTTTTCTTGAACATCTGCGATCTTTTGTCACTGACACTTGTCATTGTGTGTTGTGTTAAACATTGATTTAGTTTGATGCAATGTAATTCTGTTGTATTGAAATCATTGATTTCTATTCATTCCATGTTAACTACTCTCCCAGGACGGCGTGTCAGTTGTGTTAAGGATTGGACAGATTGTGTTGCTACCATATGAATAAAGATTTATCTAAAAAAAAACAGTTGTTTGCATCTTATTTTGGAAATACATATATTAGACATTATATTAGACTCTAATGTTCTCCTTTCTCTCACTACTTTCTCTATCAACAGTCTCCAAGTAATTATATCTTTTGCTGTTGTTCTCCATTCTCCTCCTCCTTTCCAGATGTCTCTTAACGCAGTCCTCCCATTGCATTCCATGTCCTCCTTGCCTCCTGTCTCCCTACATCTTATCTCTATATCTGCTCTGCCAGTTTTCCATCTCCAATTCTTTCCACACCACCGGACCACGTCAACCTACTCCTAATCAATTTCTTCTTAACACTTTCCTTCACTCCAAATAGACTATAAAAGCGTGTCTTAAAGAGAAACGTCAGTTGTTTACTGTATGCCCCTGTACGCCGAAAACAGACAAGCAACCATTAGCAACTGCAGTTAACAATATCACACCAGTGGTTTACACATGACTGATCGTTTGTATGAAATCTCTTGTGTAGGCGGCTGACAGACACGCTCCTATGCTTGACCAATAAACATGCATGGACAACTGTCATAATGACAAACCGTGAGCCATGCGCGTGTAAAACTTGTACTTCCGGTGATTGCCGGCAGTATTGGCCCATTAGCCCAGCCGATATGTGACAAAATATGGCCGAATTGTGCGTTTTATGATACAAGCATGACATTTGGCACACACCTAGATGCCATCATTACAAAACATATTTGGATATAGGGCCATCTCAGATTTCACACTTGAAGGCGTTGGTGGCCATTTTGGAAAATGGCCGCCGTAAACGTATTTTTTCATATCTTAACAACTGCTTCAAGTAAATCAGTCGTTTTTGTATCAAATGTAGGTTTTCGGGGACCGCCTTTTCAAATATATTACTTTTGACCTTCTCCGACATTCACATCCGCCTTTTTTAAAGATGGCAGCCGCCAAGACTAATGATCCTATATCTCATGACCTACGCCTCCTAGAGCAGTAATTTTGTTGTCAAAATATAGGTATGGAGACAGCCAATTTCAGTTTTGTGAAATATTTTGCATTTGACCTTCGTTTCCGCCATTTTATCAGATGATGGCCGTTAAAACGAATTTTGTCCATACCTTTGAAATGCTTCAGTCAGAACCGCTACATTTGTGTCAAAATGTAAGTTTTTCAAGGTAGCGATTTCCACTGTGTTACGTCTGACCTTCTCCAACATCTGCCATTTTTAAAGATGGTCTCTTTCAAATCAAATTTTTCTCAAATCTTAAGAACTAAATCACATAGAGAGATAAGTTTGGTGTCAATATTAAGGATTTATGTGTTGCTATTATACATATGTTATTTATTTATCGTGTCGAACATTCATATTAACTCTTTTCAAGATGGCAACTAAATATGGAATTTTTTTTGCATTTAACCTTAAATTCGTCGACCTTCGTATCCGCCTTTTATAAAATGGCGGCCGTTAAAACGAATTATGGCGGTAAATTTCGTCCGAATAATGCCAATAATTATTATAGATGATAGCACATGTCACACATATTATTGTATTTCAGATCGTAAAATGTTTCGTTGCTGATCATGTGGCTGCGAAGCTGTCACGTGAAAAAAATTAGAGGAAACCGCACTTCTTTTTGAATATTTGTTCTGTTAGATGATATAAATGATGAGTGTAATAACACAGATATAATGTAGTGCAGGTAATCCATAGAGTTATGACAGTCTTTTGCGTGCTACCAGATGAGTGTAGTTGTCATATAATATCCGAATGGTCATAGTATATAAAGTGGCGGACCAGCCTGGCCCTGTGACATCCAATGTACAATGTCTGTCGACAAATTGGAACAAATGCGTTCTGTGTCAGGTGGACGTCAAAACATGACGCAGAGGGGGTAGGTTACAAAACTATCACTTACAATATCAATGGGTTCCAACAGGGTTGGTTGCTTGCCTAAGATAATCAACCTGTCAAGGTAGATGATGATGTAGGCATTGAGGCAATTTTCCGCAGCACAAAGCAAAGACTCTTGTAAATTGCAATTCAACAAAATCACACTTCAGCGAGCAGAGAAGAGGAAATCTCACATTGAAGACAATACAGATGTTTCTAAGAAGTTCTCCCGTCAGTCTGCAGAGGAAGCACCTCCTTCCGCCGATACATGTTTCTTCTGCTGCATGTCTCCAGTTGGAGAGTCTACGCAATCCATCGACCTTTCGGGTTATGTTCGAGTCAGACAACACGCTGTCATACTGCCCTTCTTGCGAAATTAAAATGCTAGGGACATGATCGCAACTATTATATCAAATGCCTTGTAACGTTGTACATCAAAGTACGCGAAGTGGCAGCATCTGATGAACGTGAAGTAGACTCTGATCTGTGTGGCTGCTTGGAAGATCTCGTTTAGAAGATCTGTACAAGACAACCCCCCCACTCCTGTCGTACAAGTCGTCATTCTTGATGGGGCTGCAATCCTCAACATGTTTCGACCGGATTTTGCAGACATTATCTTATTTACGATCCAAGTGTTCCTGCATCACATCACAACTGCAATATGTGAGCAGACTAGTTGTGTGTAATGAACGTCTCGCAGATGGCTTGAAGGCGGAAGCACGAACAAGGAGAGGGAAATGTATCCGCCGCCGCGCTTTTCTGCATTGACAAAAACACGATAGAGTGTTTTCATTTTTGGCAACTAGTGCAGCAACCATTGTCACTGACAAACAAGTTGTCAGCACATATCACACTGATGTGCCTGGTTGTGACACGGTGTCATGGTTTGGAAGCAGGGGCAAACGCACTGCATGGGAGATGTGGAGTGCCTATGACGAAATCATACAGCTTTCTGTGCTTTGGCTGCTACCCCGGAGACCGTAGATAATTGGCTTGGTTTATGCTGTGGAATTTGTCTGCTGACATGTCACAAAACAATGATGCTACCATTGTGATACTAGTAAACAATGAATTAAACATGCAAATCGTTTTGAAGGTAATATAAAAGTTCACTAATAGCAAGAAGGGAACGATTTGTGAAACTCCTCTTTAGAATATAACCTAGCTAGTAAAATAGTGTTTAATGGTAGCATTACAGAATTACAGAAGTTAACCGCCATTTTTAGTCGCCATCTTGAAGACGACCGATACGAATGTCCGACAACATTAAAAGCAGCATATTTAAAATAGCAGCACATAAAACCTTAATGTTGACAACAACATCTCTATGTGGTTTATTCTTTAGGATTTGAGAAAAATTTGATTTCAGAGGCGCCATCTTTAAAAATGGCGGATGTTGAAGTTGGAGAAGGTCATACGTAACACAGTGGCAATAGCTACCTTGAAAAATTTACAATTTGACACAAATGTGGCGGTTCTGACTGGAGCATTTTAAAGGTATGGACAACATTCGTTTTAACGGTTGTCATTTGATAAAATTGCGGATACGAAAGTCAGCGAAGGTCAAATGCAAAATAGTTCACAACAATGAAATCGGCTGTCCACATATCCATATTCTGACAAAAAAGTATTGCTCTAGGTGGCGTAGTTCATGAGATATAAGATCATTGGCGGCTGCCATCTTTACAGATGGCGGATGTGAATGCCATCTTGGAAAATGGTCGCCAACGCCTTCAAGGGCGAAATGTGAGATGGCCCTATATCCAAATATTTTTGTAATGGTGAAATCTAAGTGTGTGCCAAATTTCATGCTTGTATAAAAAAAAACGCGCAATTCATTCACATATCGGCTAGGCTACATGTACCGGCTATAGATATCAAGTGGTTAACAATGGCAACCAAAAAAGTAGTCGACATGCTAACAAACGGTTTGTCGAAATATGGGGATTAGTCAGCGATGCAAACTAAACTGGTGTTCCCAGTTCGGTTATAGGCATGATTTTGTAACGTAATAATGCCTAGAGAATGGTGCTGTCCGACAATATTAACTTTCTACATTATTATTACTCGATTACTACATATACAATTGCTGTAGAAAATGCACACAACGGTTTCCTGGGCTTTCCTGTATGGGTGAGTAACGGTCGTTTCTTGGTTTGTGTTCGTTTACATAGCTAACGAATTTTGAGTTTTGAAATCCTGGCGATTCCAGATTTCACCAAGTAAACGATTCCGTCTTGTGTCTATTTAACCTATTTATTTTCAGTTGCAACATCTCCGTCCGACTGGAATAGATGCGGGGATGACGCTGTTGGAGAGATGAAGCGAAAGTGTGGGAGATTTACTTACATTCCGGGAGTTTGAGAGATTCGCGAAAATCCGGGAGACTCCCGGAAAATATGGGATGGTTGGCATGTGTAGTTTTAGCAGCGGCACGAATTTCCCGTTCCCCTTGACATAGCGCGCCCTTGCGCCATAACGTTTACTCTCCTTGTCACGTTCACCACCTGCCTAGTTCAGAGCATCTTCGGTTTAAATGGTATTCGCTAAGAAAACAAGTACAGGTAAAGTGAAAGCAAACTCATTTACACATAAAGAGCGTATTACAAAATGTGGCAGGAAGATTGTATCTAAACGTAAACTAAGCCGGGACAGCCACGGCAAGACGCTGTAAAAAGAGACAAAGGTGAAGGATTTTTGACGAAACGGACGATTTATATCTACTGCTAATGTAGACAAAACGAGTGATGTGTTCAACTGTTTATGACCACGGAAATGTACATTCGCTCTGGGCAGCATCACAACACTGACATGTACACGAAACACCATTTCCAATTTTCCCATATCTATGACAAATCAACTACAGCTACGTGAAACTGGAGCATTCAATAACAACCATTGTGCCGGTTCGCGTGTCGCCAAAACGGGTTACCGGACAGGGTATCGAACACCGGCATGTCACTTCGCGGACTAAGCCTGCGGTGTCATATGCTGTTTGGCAGACAGCTGGCTTTTGTAACAAACCAACATCTTCGATCCCGGGGAGATGGTCAACAATACGCTTGCCGTTTCGGTGCACAGCTAAGGTGACTATACCTGGCTCCGGTTTTTAATAAAACTTACCTGCTAGGTTGGGCGGGCGGGCGGGCGGCGGGCGGGCGGGCGGGCGGGCGGCGGCGGGCGGGCGGGCGGGCGGGCGGGGGGCGGGCGGGCGGGCGGGGCGGGCGGGCGGGCGGGCGGGCGGGCGGGCGGGCGGGCGGCGGGCGGCGGCGGGCGGCGGCGGGCGGGCGGGCGGGCGGGCGGGGCGGGCGGGCGGGCGGGGCGGGCGGGCGGGCGGGCGGGAACGGAGGCGGCGGGACGGACGGCGGAGACGGACGGACGGAGGCGGACGGACGGACGGACGGACGACGGACGAGGACGAGCGGACGGACGGGACGACGGACACGACGACGGACGGACACGGACGAGGACGGACGGACGGACGGACGGACGGACGAGACGGACGGACGACGGACGGACGGACGGACGGACGGGGACGGACGGACGAGACGGACGGAACGGACGGACGGCACAGGACGACGGACGGACGACGGAAGACGGGACGAGACGGACGGACGACGGACGGACGGACGGACGGACGGACGGACGGACGGACGGACGGAGGACGGACGGACGACGGACGGACGGACGGACGGACGGACGGACGGACGGACGGACGGACGGACGGACGGACGGACGGACGGACGGACGGACGGACGGACGGACGGACGGACGGACGGACGGACGGACGGACGGACGGACGGACGGACGGACGGACGGACGGACGGACGGACGGACGGACGGACGGACGGACGGACGGACGGACGGACGGACGGACAGAAAACCACTGATACAGAGAGCGAGTAAGAGGCAAGAGACAGAGAGGACTAACCGTAGAAACTAACATGAGTGTCGGCCTCACGAGACCGATGGACCAGTCACGTTTCACCAGAAGGTGGTGCAAACAACATAAGAAAAATAAAGATCGAACGAAAACTACCGCCCACTGCACAAGTGGAGAAGTCTGGTTTCTGCTTTGTTTCTGTAAACGGTGAGATTCTTCGTTAATCTTACCGAAGGTCATACTGCTTGACGAATGACAACAATTACATATTCTACATCAAATTCTGCATTTGCCAGTTACCTGTACAAAAGTAATGATAACAATAACACGAATCTGACTTGGCCAAACTAAGTTCCCCAGTAAATGGGATCTTCTCCGTTATCTTAACAAAAGTGAAACAGCTGCATTTTTCTGGAGTGCGACAGTTTACGCAAGAAACGATCTTATTTTTAAGAGCCTTCTGCGATACCATACACGACCGTGGCGTTAGATGACCAGTCGTGTTGACGCCGGCTAGTTGTTGTTCTCACGTGTGACAAACATAGTGACGGTGCATGCCGAGGGGACTAATTAAACCAGCCCACCAGTTCGTCTCAACTGCGAGACTCCACTGTGTCATACCGTTGGGTAGTGTTTACCAGTCGCACGGCTTACGTCAAGAATCCCTGTCCTTGCGTCAGACGTTGCTTTGGCTGGGAGCAGCCTCTGGAGAAAGCGATTGTCTTCGCAGGTCGTGCTTATAGACAAACAGGCGATGATTAATTAATCCAATTTGTCTGGTCAGTAAATAGGTTGGGTATCGATCGAGAGGTTATACCTACCACCGACGATGTAATCAAAAAGCGACAAATTTTAGTCGTGGTAGACCCTTGGATTTATCTATGGTAACTTTGTTTTCGCCAGGGTTTTTCGTCGACTCAGAATTGTTTGCCGAAAATTATCTTATCCAGACGAAGATGTTTTAATGATGTCCACCAATAGGCTTGGTCGGAGTATAACATTTCTTCATATCCCAACATAACCAATACTAAAGGCAAAAACAATTTTTTTGTTGGTACCATGTGGCTTCTAGAGATGCAAGTGCCGTATCATGTGACGTCTGCAAAGTAATGGTCACTAGGGAACGATTCCAAAAGCACATATGTCCTATTCCATCAGCGCCAATGGTGCATGTGACGAACCATATAAAGAGCAAAAAGCTTTGTTCTGCAAGATGAAAGTCAGATAGAAATATATGCAGATTGTTCACCGTTTCAAGTGTGTCACGTAACCGTTGCAGATCGGGCAGATACCGGACTGGTCGCAGTATTTCTGGTGTGTGTGTGTGTGTGTGTGTGTGTGTGGTGTGCGTGTGCGTGTGCGTGTGCGTGTGCGTGTGCGTGTGCGTGTGCGTGTGCGTGTGCGTGTGCGTGTGCGTGTGCGTGCTGTGTGTGTGTGTGCGTGTGCGTGTGCGTGTGCGCGTGTGCGTGCGTGCGTGTGCGTGTGCGTGTTCGTGTGCGTGTGCGTGTGCGTGCGTGCGTGCGTGCGTGCGTGCGTGCGGAAAGGTCGAATAAATCGGCTTTGAATGGCAAAAAGAGTCACGATTATGCACGCAGATATCTATAAAAAAGACAGCCTGTTTGATTGCTGGCGTGGTTGTTTTGATGCTGGACATTAACTCAAAACAGCCATGTGTTGAATATGTGCATCTTGAAGAGATACGTTAGAGCTTTGTTTCTACCGTAGTTTCGTTTGTTGTCGCAATGGGTATTTCTTTCCACAAAATGACGAGGGAGACCCGCAAGCGAGATTACTGGGTTGATGTATGATTTCGATTGCATACACTGTAAGGACGCGATGATCGAGTTAATCCCCGTGTCGCACGCAATACTGCGGCAGTCTACCGTTGTCCGCTCGTTGTAGATGTTGTGTGGTCGCAAAGTCTTGGCTGATGTCTGTTTGGCCAGTACAATGCAGCAGGTCCACAGTTGCCAGTACAATGCAGCAGGTCCACAGTTGTCAGTACAATGCAGCAGGTCCACAGTTGTCAGTACAATGCAGCAGGTCCACAGTTGTCAGTACAATGCAAGGTCCACAGTTGTCAGTACAATGCAGCAGGTCCACAGTTGTCAGTACAATGCAGCAGGTCCACAGTTGCCAGAACAATGCAGCAGGTCCACAGTTGTCAGTACAATGCAAGGTCCACAGTTGTCAGTACAATGCAGCAGGTCCACAGTTGTCAGTACAATGCAGCAGGTCCACAGTTGCCAGAACAATGCAGCAGGTCCACAGTTGTCAGTACAATGCAGCAGGTCCACAGTTGTCAGTACAATGCAGCAGGTCCACAGTTGTCAGTACAATGCAGCAGGTCCACAGTTGTCTTGGTGACTTTACCAACGTTCCGGATATTGTATCAAACGTATTCATTCCTCGACAACAAACTAGTGTTTTTATTAGTTTGGTTGTGGTTATACCCATGCTATTCGTACTGATTATAGTTACTAGATATGTATAAGGAAGAAATATGACAGATTGATGATTGGAAATGTAAACGAAGGTTGAAACCTGTTGCAGTTTATCTTCAATATAAAATTATAACTTTAAATTGTTAGAATACCAAATGAGTAAACATAAACAATATAAATTATAGTAGTTGGTTGGTTTATTAAATTTTTAGAATCTTTTACATACATGAACTTAATACAGAGTGCATAATATATAAGGATAACAGAAGAACGTGCACTTGTTTACATTGTGGTCTTTGGACATACTATTATACAGACAGAATTATTTTACAACAAAAAAACACACACACGTGCGTCAATTTTCGTTTACGTGAGAAAAACGTTAACTTAATAAAAAAAAGTCGTACATTACATCTGCGCAGTATTTCTTGTTTCTGTAGTTTTGTATGTCACTCGTATTACTGGTCGTACGCATGACCCAACATAGCAAGTGCAATGACGTCATTCGCCATGCAAGGTATTGAAAGCCACCATCATTGAATTATATCACAGATTCACGTTTGACTCCACGTGTCTCCAGTGACACTGGTCATTCGTGCTGATTTGTAATCAGAATCGTCGCAGAGCTTGCACAGCTCATCCGATTAACGACGGCCGTGATATATAGGTGTCAAGTAGGAATGACACGACCACAGATGCCTGTGATCTTCCACTATTTATAATTCGTTACAGAGCTCGATGTTTCCAGGTCAACGCGGAGAATGTTTCATGATTGACATTCACTGTGTGTAGAGACGTGAGTTGTTCAATGTAATTATTTATACATACACACACACACACGCACACGCACACGCACACGCACACGCAACGCACACGCACACGCACACGCACACGCACACGCACACGCACACGCACACGCACACGCACACGCACACGCACACGCACACGCACACGCACACGCACACGCACACGCACACGCACACGCACACGCACACGCACACGCACACGCACACGCACACGCACACGCACACGCACACACACACAGCACCACGCACCACCACACACACACGCACACGCACACCACACACGCAGCGCAGCACGCACGCACGCACACGCCACCACACACACCACACCACGCACCACCACCACGCACACACACACCACACACCACGCACCACGCACACACCACACACACACAGCACGCACGCACGCACGCACACACCACCACACCACCACCACCACCACACACACACACACACACACACACACACACACACACACACACACACACGCACGCACGCACGCACACACACACACACACACACACAACACAACACACACACCACACACACACCACACACCACACACACACACACACACACACAACACACAACACACACACACACACACACACACACAACACACCACACACACACACACACACACACACACACACACACACACAACACACACACACACACACACACACACACACACACACACACACACACACACACACACACACACACACACACACACACACACACACACACACACACACAGACACACACACACCCCGACACACACACAGCGACACACACACACACGACACACATAATGCACACACACACACACACACACACACACACACACACACACACACACACACACACACACACACACACACACACACACACACACACACACACACACACACACACACACACACACACACACACACACACACACACACACACACACACACACACACACACACACACACACACACACACACACACACACACACACACACACACACACACACACACACACACACACACACACACACACACACACACACACACACACACACACACACACACACACACACACACACACACACACACACACATACACTACGACATATCTCACTCCTGGCCTTCCGTCCTCGTCCCCAGCGCAAGAAGATCCTCCTCTGGAAGAAAACAGAAAAGACCGCATCACGTGAGCATTGGAAATACATGGAACGACATTAAAGAAGTACTGCAAACTATAATCATAAAGAGATCCCGTCTAAGATGACAACCGCTAGATACAGCCATCCCTGGATAACCACTGATATCAGACGAACGATTAGGAGGAAGCAAAGAGCTCACAATAAGGCGAGGAAAACCAAAATAGAGGGAAACATCGATCGCTACAAGTGTCTGCAACAGGAAGTTAAGTACATGATCCGCTCAGCAAATAATAACCACTATCAACGAAGCCTGCAAAGCCAACCCCAATATATTTTAGAGCTTCATTAAGAGCGTGGGAGAGGAGACCTCAGTGATTCACCCTCTCACAAACAAGGACGGATTTATAAGAAGTGACAGTTCCAGCGAAACACCTATACTCAGTGAACAATGCAAGTCTGTTTTTACAAACGAAGATTTCACCAGTCTGCCAGACAGTGGAGTCAACACCCTTTGGTTCGTTGCAGAACATCAACATCGAACCCAGAGGGTTGAATGAATTATTGAAGGACCTGAAGACTGAACAGGCAACAGGTCCTGCATGACTCAATTCCAGGTTTTGTACTTAAGACTGCCGCCGATGAAATAACGCCAGTTCTCACAAGACTTCCAGCTTTCGCTTGACACAGGTGAAGTCTCAGTGATTGGAAGAAGGCATGGGTCGTAGCGATATACAAGAAATGGTGAACGTCCAAGCAAACAACTACCGCCCAGTGTCACTCACGCCCATCACGTGCAAGGCACTGGAGCATATTGTCCACAGTTCCACCATGAAGCACTTCGACAAGAACAAGGTACTGGAGCATATTGTCCACAGCTCCACCATGAAGCACTTCGACAAGAACAAGGTGCTGGAGCATATTGTCCACAGCTCCACCATGAAGCACTTCGACAAGAACAAGGTGCTGGAGCATATTGTCCACAGCTCCACCATGAAGCACTTCGACAAGAACAAGGTACTGGAGCATATTGTCCACAGCTCCACCATGAAGCACTTCGACAAGAACAAGGTACTGGAGCATATTGTCCACAGCTCCACCATGAAGCACTTCGACAAGAACAAGGTGCTGGAGCATATTGTCCACAGCTCCACCATGAAGCACTTCGACAAGAACAAGGTGCTGGAGCATATTGTCCACAGCTCCACCATGAAGCACTTCGACAAGAACAAGGTACTGGAGCATATTGTCTACAGCTCCACCATGAAGCACTTCGACAAGAACAAGGTACTCTGCAACAATCAACACGCGCTCCTGCGAATCCCAGCTTGTAGCCTGTCCACGAGATTGCCAACCAACTTGCTACAGGTCACCAAGTAGACGTCATCTTGCTTGATTTCAGCAAGGCGTTCAACAAGGTGCCTCACGGTCGGCTCCTTCACAAACACGACTAATATGGCATTCGAGAAACACGTTCCATTGGATTAAATTATTCTTGGCCGACAGACAGAACGCAGGAGGTCCTGCTGGAGGGGATACATTCCACCCAGGCGGATGTCGCGTCGGGAGTTCCCCAGGGTACCGTACTAGGACCTTCCTTTTCCTTTCGTACATTAATGATCTTCCAAATGTCGTACGCTCCTCTCGTACCAAGCTGTTCGCAAACGACTGCCTCCTCTTTAAGAGCATCACTACTGAGACAGACCAACAGGCTCTCCAGTCAGATCTGTCATCCCTGGAGGAGTGGGAGGACTGCTGATGGAATTTAATCCAGGAAAGTGCACAGTCATCAGAGTAATGCCAAAGAAAACCAAACTGGCCCGTGAAGCATCGTACACCACCCATAACGAAATGCTAGAAACATCGGACACAAGTAGATCACTGACAACCTAACGTGGTCAAGACGTACAGCAATAACAGCGGGGAAAGCAAACATGGTCCTTGGTTTCCTGTGACGAAACACCAACGACTGCTCAACCAAAGTCAAGGCCATTTCAGACACCACTATGGTACGGCCCATTATGAAACACGCCTCTGCTGCTTGGGACCCAATCTCCAGAAAGACATCGGCCAACTAGAGAGAGAGGGGGAGGGGGAGTGCAGCGACGAGCAGCCAGATTCTCATACGGCGACTACACAAACAGAACACCAATATGTGTTGATATGCTAAATGTGCTACACTGGGAAAGCCTGGAAGCGAGGAGGAAGAACAACTGCCTTAGTCTCCTTCACAATATCAAAATCGGTCATATCGACTTCACCATAGACCAATATCTCAAACGGAATTACCTCAGAACTCTGGAGCCCAGCGTTTTCGTCACGCAAGTGCAGACCACTCACCGCCATTTACCTTTCCTTTCTCCATGCGACACTCAGACAGTGGAAGAGGTTTTCATCGCAGGCCGTCGTGCCTCAAACATCTGCCAGCAGATAATTTCTTCATGATACCTCTATGTACATCATATATAATTTTTGTTACTCAACAGTGGTCCATGCAATAACTTTATTAATGTTTTAGCATATTTAAAAAATGCATTAACTGTTTGTTTTAAGAGAGCATACACCGCCCCAAGCTTCGTTGGACTTTTAACGCCCTGCACGGACCCAGTCCATTTGGAAAAAGAAGATACACGCGTGCCTCTATAAATGCATACACACTCACGTATGCGCACGCACCACACCCCATACATACACAAGGATAAAGTTTCGTATGCGATATCATGTTCAAGATCGATATCGCCGTCGAAGTGATCGTACACGAATGATATCATCACTGTTATTATCATCAGGAATGTGTTCATGAACGATTTGGTGATTAGTCGAGGGTATGCGTACAAGGGTTGCACACAAGTTATTGTATTTCTGAATATCTCTAATTAGTGGAATGGCTTATGGGAAAATTCTTGACACGCTAGATCAAAGCACGACATTTGGAACCGTTGCACATTAGCACCGTATAATTTTTGTGTGAAAAAGGCTGCCCAATTTTAAAGGTCAAGGTCAAACATTTATAAAGTTGTAATCCTTTTCTAATTTTTTTTCAATATCTCGAGACTTACATAACTGAATCGCTTTTTCCACATGAGGAATTGCTATGCTAATATGTATCAATTCACAATGGCCGCTAAAGGATAACAATACGTATATAGACCTATCGTATTCTTTTTTCCTTACATTTTTGGAGCGGCCAAATTTTAAAGGTCAAGGTCAGGTCAAGGTAAAATTTCAAATTGGTTAAATTTGCGGCACTAAGACTAGTTGCCGCGGCTGAGTTAATATCAATGACAACTCGAAGCCGTTGACGGGATGTTGTCGGAACAAAATATAAATTGGGGGTCTGTCGCGTTGTCTCGTGTAATGACGTCAGAGGGCAGGAGAGAGCGACGTTTTATTCTGTTGATGCTCTCTGAAAACTTCGATTTGCATCCGCCTTTGAGGTTCTGAAAAAACTTTATTCAAGCTCACCAAAAGCTGCACCCAAAATGTACACCTTCCTTAAACAGTTGACACTATAACTTATCTCCATCTCCCAGTAAAATATTTGTCTCAGTCCCCAAACAGCCTCCGGTTCCAACCCCTATATGTAGTATGTAGTCAAACTCACGTAGGCCCTGTGTTTCTATATAATATATACTGTGTTTTGTTTTCAGAGAATTATTGGTGGTGTCAAGATAAACGCGTGCTTTATTGTTCCAAGTGTACGAACTCGATTCGTACATAACTAGGGCGGCATGACTTAGGCCCTACATACGTTATCTCAATTCAAAATACTTTATTCTCCGTTTTATTTTTTTCTATTAAAACGGATTTTTTTTCAGTACACATTAAAATGCCAGTGATAAGATTAGTGATCCATATGCAGTTGATAAGACACAGTAAAGTTATAACAATAATGCTAATCAGAACTGAAATGTGTAAAGTCTATAAATTAAGTATAACAAATGTGTACAATAAACAGGTATAAGAAATAAGCAAGTAATATTTCTTTACCAGTTGTTTGATGGCACACTATAATAACAACAGTAATATGTACTAAGATTGGTAAAACAATAAGATTAAATAAATAAATACAACAAGTAGATGGAATAAATAATAGATAAATAAATAACATCACACAATTGTTCCTATGTGAATTATGTTGTATACAGTACATTACAAATCAACATTCATAATTAAAACGGCAGAGGGTATAAACTATTTCTTGAACAGGTTTTCTCTTGTTAATGGAACCTTTAGAAGTCATTCTGACGGAAGATTCTGAAAAGCTGCATTCAGAGTCTGGACACGATCGTATATGATCTGAGTGACTTTCCTTTTTAGTGAAGCGTCAACCTCTCCCACTCTCTCTTACCGCTTAAACGTCGTTGGGTTAATCGAAAACGGACAGAGAATGTCAGCGGCGAAATACAGCGAAATGTCCGAACGAACAAACGTTTACTCCAGATCAAACATTGCGAGAATCTCGTGTTAGTTTGATTTGAGCCAATTTACGCGTGGCCTCTCACATTGCTGCGTCTAATTGCTACAGTTGCTACTGATATTACATTAGTCGGACATGTCCTCGTGATCTAAGGTTGCGACCTAACGAAGCCACTCGAGTCGTACATTTATTTTATTCTTGGCTCTTGTACTGTAGACGAAGTGCGAAACTGATAGTTAGAATTACTCGGAGGAGAGCGCGGACTCGGAGGAGAGCGCGGACTCGGAGGAGAGCGCGGACTCGGAGGAGAGCGTGTACTCGGAGGAGAGCGTGTACTCGGAGGAGAGCGTGTATCGAGAACGGCTCAGGGGACTGAGGCGCGGACTCGGAGGAGAGCGCGGACTCGGAGGAGAGCGCGGACTCGGAGGAGAGCGTGTACTCGGAGGAGAGCGCGGACTCGGAGGAGAGCGTGTACTCGGAGGAGAGCGCGGACTCGGAGGAGAGCGCGGACTCGGAGGAGAGCGCGGACTCGGAGGAGAGCGCGGACTCGGAAGAGCGCGGACTCGGAGGAGAGCGCGGACTCGGAGGAGAGCGGACTCGGAGGAGAGCGCGGACTCGGAGGAGAGCGCGGACTCGGAGGAGAGCGCGGACTCGGAGGAGAGCGCGGACTCGGAGGAGAGCGCGGACTCGGAGGAGAGCGCGGACTCGGAGGAGAGCGCGGACTCGAGGAGAGCGCGGACTCGGAGGAGAGCGCGGACTCGGAGGAGAGCGCGGACTCGGAGGAGAGCGCGGACTCGGAGGAGAGCGCGGACTCGGAGGAGAGCGCGGACTCGGAGGAGAGCGCGGACTCGGAGGAGAGCGCGGACCCGGAGTGGCGTTGTTGATACGCGTGTAGCGCGTTGCAATCTGGATCGAAATATACATCCATCATATTTAACAAGATTTAACAACATTGTCGCCTACATAATTAACTCTAGATGACAAGTGGCCAAGGAAGCTTTTGGCTTATCGAGTGTATCTCAGTGTATGCCGCCCTTCTGAGGTATATGTCGATTTGATTTACTACTAGCACCTACACAGTCAGCAAATAATCTGTTCCATTAATTTACTGTTCTTTGTGAAAAGGAAACATTTCTAATATCTAATCTATATTGCTCCTTTGCTTTGTGTCCTCTAGTCCTTCTCACTTCCTTAACGGGGAAAACTATTTCTATCAACAGTTTCATAACCATTCAATATTTTAAATACCTCTATTTGCGCTCCTCTCAATCTCCGGGTCTCTACTGTTGTTAAACCACATTTTCTTAGATGCATTTCATAACTAATATATCTCAGTTTTTGTATCACTTAGGTTGCTCTCTTTTGTATTCTTTCTAGCATATCAATGTCCATCTGTAATAATACTGTTCGTCCATCATGGCCGATGATGGCCATAATGTCATGAAATTTCGCCTTGGAAATGATTCCGGAAATGACTGGTTAAGCCAAGTTCCGGTTGCAATATTACCACTGGCGTCAGAACAGTGGTAAAAGAAGCGCTGGGTCTGGCCTTTCGTTTTGCACGCTTCTCAAAGGTCTTACTGATTCGACTGTCTTCATACACCACTGCCCCAGCACGGATGTTCTATATAGGACACCGGTAGCCAACATCGTTTCGTTGATGCTTCTGTGCGGGCGGGGTTACGAAGATGGCGCAGTTTGAAGATATCTTGATTTTGGGTAACGTGTTTATGGCAGGTCGGGTTGATAGGCAGCAGAAGGGGGCTGTGGGACTGGAAGGGGTGTTGTAGCTGGTACTATAGCTATATTTGTTATGTATACTAACTAGGTCTTCACGGAGACGACCGTAAATATTGAATCGCTGAAACGCCTTCGGCTTCTGTGCCTTCTGAGGCGAGTGGTTTGAATAGTTCTTCGTTTCACCCTTTCACCGGCCCGTGCTTCCTTACTAATCGTATCCTGACGCACTGTGAACATAATTAAACCTTCGGGGATGCTTCCCGGCAAAGCCAGTACGTAAATGTGGCGTATTGATTTTGTTGTTATTACGTGGTACTTTATACGTGACCCGCTGGATGCGGACACCGAGTGGTTGTATGGGTCAGCTGCACCGAGGTGCACTACCGAGAGCAAATTGGTCACTTCATCTGGAATGGTCTTTTGTAGAAATCGTTACGTGACGCGACAACGTTCTACTCGATTCTACGTTGACATGAGTCCACAGGTGTGTGGCGGTTCTATTTAATCACGCCGCTCACAAAGCAGTGATTACGTCCAGCACCTTTGAAAGGCTTCCGGGTAACCACCATGCTTTTGCAAGTCGGCTTTCACGCGGCGTTTCCCACGATGACGTGTGAAGGCGTATGAACATGTTCATTCACATAGTTCAACAAGTATACATAGTAGCATATTACTAGCTAGTTGTCTCACGTCCATACATACATGCATACATACATACATACATACATACATACATACATACATACATACATACACACACAAATGCACACACATAAGGATACACATATGTAAACGACTGCTGTGTATGATAAATCCAGAAAATATTAATGCATTAAATACATAGTTATAAAACACAAACTGGAGATAGGTGTACAACGACCCAGATCCTTTCACTACATCTGAAACTTTCATACAAATATACCCAACACACAAAAAGAGTGTTTACTAAAATGGATTATTAAGGTAAATACCTGTAAAATTGAGTGACTCATCGAGGAATACTGACATCAAGCTGACACAAATTACTTATTCAAAACGTTTATGGAAACTTAACCACAGAAACGAGGTTGCATGTCTATAAAATAAATATACCAATAAACTGGCCTATATAATCAGAAAAAGGAACACTATTATTTTTAAGATACCTTTGACTTCTATAAGAACAATTGTATGAAAATACGGAGGACGTGAAAATTAAGTCTTAAGATCAAAGGATGAAAAGCATAAGAATAACGAAAAGATGATTACGTTTGACGGTACCAGCTGTATACTCAGACCATAAATTGTGAACACTCCGTCCCATAATTACTTTACCATACTTAATTACTCACGTCATTGTCTGAATGCAAAACCACAGAACAGAAACAATCTCCACAATATATATATATATATATATATATATATATATATATATATATATATATATATATATATATATATATATATATAAGACTGCATTTCTGTTAACAACTGAACCTAATTAAATTAAATCAACCTATTTAATAAAGTCAAGTGGTGATGGCAATATGCATTCATACGTTTTGCAGCAAATTATACCATTAAATTGTTAACCAACTTATGTATATTTTCAATCCATTAATGCACACTGGCAATGCTCCAAACAAACTGAGAACATTAAAAGTCCTACCACTGAATACAATGAACTATTCCCAAATTTCACAGCAATGTGTAAATTTCCATGCGAGTACTACAAAATCTAGAACGCTTAATGTGCAATAGGCTTTACTTTCTTACAAACCAAAATATAATCATCCAAAAAGCATAACGGATGTAAGATAAATTATTCTGCATACATGATGCTAAACGACATGGTAGATAAAATTAGAAGTAACATTGGTTATAACGAGCACACCATAGGTTTATGCCTTAACCTCGCTCAGACTTTTGATACAAGAGATCTTGGTATCGTAATAGATGAATACATTTAAATGCTGTCGTGAAATAGGCTCTGTCTTCAAATGGTTTTAACGCGACATCAAGAACAGAAACCAGTAGGCCTATGCATCGTACAATTATACTAAATCAGAATATAAGGACATTTCATGCGGAGTTCCGCAGAGATCTTTACAATAAATTATATTGAATATGCAGACAATATTCACCATTTGTAAGGCCTAAACGTTTTGCTGGTGACCCAAATGTTCAATAAAAACGTCTTGTCTTCGTACGTCACAAGTGTTCCCTTCACCGTCAGTTGCCTAAGGTTGGCATATCACGCAACAAGATGTAACTATAACACATTTCTGTATCTAACTTATTGTACATTGTTGTTAACAATTAATCTTCACCGTTGGACGGCCACCATTTACCGTGAGTACTTCAGGCGTCTTCGTTGAACGAGGCAATAGTTACACCAATAGTAACATAGATCATTAATATTCTGGTATTTTACTCATTGAACCAAAATGAATCTTGTTAAATCTCGTTAATTTATAATGACCGGAAGAAAACTTTGTATTTTCTTTTAAACCAACATAACGACTTTCATCCGGTCGCCATTTGTATCTGCCTATCGTCGAAACACTATACGCACAGGTACAAATTCATACCGCCAAGCAGGATTCTCGCTTATGTGTAATGAGATACCTTGCCACAGCAATAGACGTAACAGAAAACTACACTCCTATACAATATGTCGCCGGTGAACGTCCTTGGGGATATGGAACTAGCGAGCAGACGTCTTCCCCGCCCACAGTTTCCGGACTGCAAGAAGAAAGGCCGGTTGGCAAGGACGTATTCATCAAGTCGACATCGCCAATCAGAGTCGCGCGAGGCAACGGAATAGACACGGAATGATCTCCTTGGGGCTCAGCCCTGACACCGGAAGTCGCTATCGGAACTCGTGTGATCGCTCGTTGTTTAGCGTGCCAGTATCGGACCGGGGAATGAGATCTTTTATATATATAATAGGGAGCGACGATATCGCGAAGACTGTGATCAGTGTAGTCGTAAATAAACTGTGATTTGTCTTAATCATTCCTGGTCCCTCGTGTGGCATTGGCGCGTTTTAATTAATGGACATCGCCTGACAGTAATGCGACTACATAGTGCGGCTACAAATGGAACCCGTCACGGCGATGATAAAACGCCACGTTGCCAGGATATTTGTCACAAATGACAATGTGCGAATGTGCATATGTGTGTGTGTGTGTGTGTGTGTGTGTGTGTGTGTGTGTGTGTGTGTGTGTGTGTGTGTGTGTGTGTGGTGTGTGTGTGTGTGTGTGTGTGTGTGTGTGTGTGTGTGTGTGTGTGTGTGGTGTGTGTTGTGTGTGTGTGTATGTGTGTGTGTGTGTGTGCTTTGTTTGTCTGTGGGTGTGTGTGAGTGTGAGTGTGAGTGTGTGCGTGTCTGTGTGTGGGGGGTGCATGTGCGCGTGTGAGCGTGTGTGCTGTGTGTGTGTGTGTGTGTGTGGTGTGTCTGTGTGGTGTGTGCGTGTGTGCGTGTGTCGTGTGTGCGTGTGTGCGTGTGTGGTGTGGTGTGCGTGTGTGCGTGTGTGCGTGTGTGCGTGTGTGCGTGTGTGCGTGTGTGCGTGTGTGCGTGTGTGCGTGTGTGCGTGTGTGCGTGTGTGCGTGTGTGCGTGTGTGTCGTGTGTGCGTGTGTGCGTGTGTGCGTGTGTGGTGTGTCGTGTGTGCGTGTGTGCGTGTGTGCGTGTGTGCGTGTGTGCGTGTGTGCGTGTGTGCGTGTGTGCGTGTGTGCGTGTGTGCGTGTGTGTGTGTGTGCGTGTGTGCGTGTGTGCGTGTGTGCGTGTGTGCTGTGTCGTGTGCGTGTGTGCGTTGTGTGTGTCGTGTGGTGTGTGTGTGTGTGTGTGTGTGAGTGTGTGCGTGTGTGGTGTGTGCGTGTGCTGTGTGCGTGGTGTGCGTGTGTGTGTGTGGTGTTTGTCTGTGGGTGAGTGTGAGTGTGAGTGTGAGTGTGAGTGTGAGCGTGAGCGTGAGCGTGAGCGTGAGTGTGTGCGTGTCTGTGTGTGTGTGTTGGGGGGTGCATGTGTGCGTGTGAGCGTGTGTGCGGGTGTGCATGTGTGCGTGTGTGCATGTGTGCGTGTGTGCGTGTGTGCGTTTTTTAATATATATGTTCCCGTAGTTTGCATTGTAATGATTATGTCACGTACGTTATTATTTAACGTGAGTTTATCATTCATTTGGTTTGTATCATTGAAGAGGAAAAGAACAATGAACAGTGACGTTTGCAGCACAGCTGCTTCACAAATACCGAACAATTACATTTATGTTACTGTGTTAATTCTACTAACAAAAGTGTCCGTCCCCTGGCGGGACAGTTTGTTACTTCATGCGTGATAGTAGTGATGGTAATACTTACGAAGTGTTAAGTTATACATTTACGAAGGCCCAAAGCATTTCGCAGACAAGTTGACATTACAATGACGTCCATCATTTTGTTGTTCAAAGACGAAATAGTATATCATTGTTGTCATATCACGCCATCTTCTTGCCTGGCTGTTATCAATATCGATATGAATGATACGCGGATGTACAATTAGGAAGAAACACGATTGACATGTTTCAGTGTCTGGAGTAAGGTGTATATTACTACGTTATGACCTGTATGAAAACTGCATTGTACACGCAGGAGTTTGGGTTACACACTTCGTAAACAAATCACAGTCACTACTGGGAAGCATTTCGAGAGATTTTTTTTAAGGTGACAGGGTTTTTACTCAGACTAAACAATTGGGAAAACTTGATGATGATGTTTCATGTGCCTGATTCTAAAACACCTTCCATAGATTAAATGAGGATATCTGCTAGCAGATCGCCACAAAGAAAGCGATTTTATCGCGTCAATGTCAATAGTGGCGAAAAAGCGTAGAGAAGACATCAGATGACCGGGTAGGATAGTTGACGAAGACAGCAGATGACCGGGTAGAGTAGTTGACGAAGACAGCAGATGACCGGGTAGAGTGGTTGACAAAGACAACAGATGACCGGGTAGAGTGGTTGACGAAGACAACAGATGACGGGTAGAGTGGTTGACGAAGACAACAGATGACCGGGTAGAGTGGTTGACGAAGACAACAGATGACCGGGTGGAGTGGTTGACGAAGACAGCAGATGACCGGGTAGAGTAGTTGACGAAGACAGCAGATGACCAGATAAAGTGGTTGACGAAGACAACAGATGACCGGGTAGAGTGGTTGACGAAGACAGCAGATGACCGGGTAGAGTAGTTGACGAAGACAGCAGATGACCAGATAAAGTGGTTGACAAAGACAACAGATGACCGTGGTGGAGTAGTTGACGAAAACAGCAGATGACCGGGTAGAAGTGTTGACGAAAACAGCAGATGACCGGGTAGAGTAGTTGACGAAGAAAGCAGATGACCGGGTAGAGTGGTTGACGAAGACAACAGATGACCGGGTGGAGTGGTTGACGAAGACAACAGATGACCGGGTGGAGTGGTTGACGAAGACAGCAGATGACCGGGTAGAGTAGTTGACGAAGACAGCAGATGACCAGATAAAGTGGTTGACGAAGACAACAGATGACCGGGTAGAGTGGTTGACGAAGACAGCAGATGACCGGGTAGAGTAGTTGACGAAGACAGCAGATGACCAGATAAAGTGGTTGACAAAGACAACAGATGACCGTGGTGGAGTAGTTGACGAAAACAGCAGATGACCGGGTAGAAGTGTTGACGAAAACAGCAGATGACCGGGTAGAGTAGTTAACGAAGAAAGCAGATGACCGGGTAGAGTGGTTGACGAAGACAACAGATGACCGGGTAGAGTGGTTGACGAAGACAGCAGATGACCGGGTAGAGTGGTTGACGAAGACAGCAGATGACCGGGTAGAGTGGTTGACGAAGACAGCAGATGACCGGGTAGAGTGTTTGACGAAGACAACAGATGACCGGGTAGAGTGGTTGACGAAGACAGCAGATGACCGGGTAGAGTGGTTGACGAAGACAACAGATGACCGGGTGGAGTGGTTGACGAAGACAGCAGATGACCGGGTAGAGTAGTTGACGAAGACAGCAGATGACCAGATAAAGTGACCAGGTAGAGTGGTTGACAAAGACAGCAGATGACCGGGTAGAGTGATTGACGAAGACAACAGATGACCGGGTAGAGTGGTTGACGAAGACAGCAGATGACCGGGTAGAGTGGTTGACGAAAACGGCAGATGACTGGAGGGTGGAAGGGAGAGAGGGATATTTAGGTAGAGTTAGGAGGATTATATAAGGACAAAATGAGGAGGGATGGAGAGTAGACAGGAGATTGAGATGAACAGACCGAGGGGTGTGCAACTGATAGACGGAAGCAGCAGCGCATAGAATGAGGACGTAAAAACAACAATACAAAATTGACGATCACTATCAAGGCCACACTTGCCCTATATACAGGCAGAGTAGAGGAGAACAACACAGTGGCTTATCGCTTAAAGTTAAAGCTGTCAGACGCCACCAGTAAGTCAACTATAATAGCGACCGTTTTTGTGCGCCAAACAGAATCGCTCTACCGACATCTGCGAGTGTGTTACCTTTATGTGAATGCGGGATGCAACTATTCAGAACGACACAGCCACGATGTATAGATCTTTATTTCAC
>JAODUO010000485.1:265000-280000 GCA_025642075.2 Ridgeia piscesae
CTCACGCAGAGAGGAAATTCATTAACGCGCTCTTTTGCACAAACTATTAGCAACAATTCCACGCCTTTGTGCACATGATCAAAGGAAACTAAATAAATGTCAATTCTGGCTGCAATAAATTAGAGCAAATGACAAAGTGTCCGTGCGGCCCTTTCATGAGTTTAAATCAATATCTATGTGTTGGCGCTGCGAATTTGTAACGTAAATAGAATAAAAATGTGGTTTCTAAACATGTTTTTTTTTGGTAACCAATGGTAGTAACTGTATTCACACCCATTGGATTATCACCGCACGTTTGTTGTAAACTACACTGTCTCTCCTGTTGTTGGAGTAACAACTGCCGAGCTTACATAACCACGGACTCCACCGTCACAGGTCGATCGATACCGAGGGCGGTGTTTACCGTGAGGAGGCGTTGGGTACTGACGGATGGCGTGCGCTATCAAGTGACAGCTCACTCAGTGACAAGTGACAATTTCCCGGTGGCTAACTTCGCGGACACTAAAGATAACTACGGCGTTTTACACCTGGTGTGCTAACAGTGGGACTCGGTCTTTATTGCTTTCTGCATTCTTCTGTGATTATTGGATATAATAATTGTAACGACGATGATGATGAGAGCACATGGTTATAGTTACACACTTTAATACTAATACTAATGATGATATAGTTATCATAATGGTTATCACAAACACGTCCAATGTTATTCCATCGTATTTTATAGAGATCATTCAGAGTATAACAGCATGTAAACAAATTATCGAAGCATACACATATTAATCGAGGAATTTTAGACCAAAATACCACGGACATCCAGAAGTCGACTATAACAAGCTGGTGTCTTCAACACAGACTCCTCGCTGTGTCTGACGTAACACACTTAAAAGTCTCCACAAATCATCTTTGAGGAAACAGCAGGATTCAAAATGGCGTCCGAAACTGCGGCGTCTCGATTAACTTATTGTATTTTTCGAAATATATTGGAACATATATATATATACATTTAGCCGTACGTTTAAGCCGTATTCTGTCCAATGTCAGTACACCCGCCATTTTGAAGATGGCGATCATTAATACAAATGCCACTATGTCCTAGTTACTTCGTCACGTAGAGCAGTAATTTGTATGTTTGTGTATAGATCTGTGGATAACTATTTCAAAAAAGACTCTTGCTCTGGGATGCCATTGATATACATTTTTAAATAAGACGATTTAACGTAGTGTATTGCTAATAACCATCGCCGTATTATATATTCGCTAATTTTAAAGAAGGCGCCCGTCAAAGCGTATCATTCTCATATCTTAAAAACGTATCATTCTCATATCTTAAAAACGTATCATTCTCATATCTTAAAAACGTATCATTCTCATATCTTAAAAACGTACCATTCTCATATCTTAAAAACGTATCATTCTCATATCTTAAAAACGTATCATTCTCATATCTTAAAATCGTATCATTCTCATATCTTAAAAACGTATCATTCTCATATCTTAAAAACGTATCATTCTCATATCTTAAAAACGTATCATTCTCATATCTTAAAAACGATGTAACCCAGAGCGACACAGATGGTGTAAATGTGTATCTTTGATACTTTCGCCAACATTCTCGTTTTAAACACGAAACTCCCGCGCGCAGTACGATGCTGGTGAGATCTTCGTGCTGTTTGCCTAGAAACTTCGGTTTGGAGTATACAGAGGGTCGCCAAGGTGTACGTGCTACACGGAATTGATTCAACAGCTTTACAAGAAACCGTACTTATTGTGGAAATGTCCATTATATGCCACCGTTGATAACAGGAATAATTGTCCGGTAGCTGTCACTGTACACTTGGCTTCACAATTACGTCATTCAACCCAGTCCAAGCTGACCTGTTGGTTCTCAGAATGGCTGGTTTTCCCAGAACTGTCTTTATCCGCTATTCTCTCTGTCTACCCCATTTCTCACCTCTCCCTCTCTCGCATATTATCTTTGGCATAGTGGCTACTTCTACAACTGCGCTGAATGAAAGTGTCCTTGTGTTATATGTACAAAAACAGACTGTAATATAAATCGAAGAGGATCTGCAGCATCGAAAAGCAAGACAAATCCTCTACATAGTCTTGTTCATCTCACACTCCAACTGAAGCAGTTAACGAACATACTAGATACACCATGCACGACGTACTGGTTCTTATGAAGACGTCAGACACATTGTTAGTCTTTTTGATCAAGACCAATTGAGTTGGCAACGAGGAAGTATGGTAATATCTCTTCTGATAACACAACCTGGGATATATCCAAATTCCTTTTTGCATTATCCATTTAACAACGCAGACCCTCACGAGGAATGTTGCTCGTGCTCGTTAAATTTAAGGAATTGCATATTTCCTCGGAACAACCGTCCCAAAGGACATTTAACACACGATGTGTTAAACAGGTTTACAACATATGCGATGTCGTACGTACAATGCGGGATTGATGTAAGGACACTTGAAATGAACTCACGTCCCTGGTAACGCATTTGATAGCTTATGCGGTTGCTCACAAATTACGGCACACGATGCAAACGTTGGATCACGAAGGAAGTAGAGGAAGCACATTAAGGACAGGGTGGTTAACTGATTAGACTAATTTTTCTTGTCCACGGATAACGGCCAACGTCACGCACATTACAGGGTGATCCCACCTCAGTACTACATTAGCTATTTATCACTGCACAAATCCATACCAGAAATCTGGACAAGTTACGTATTAACGATCTCTTGTCTCCCGCGAGACAACAGACGTGAACTGCTGCAATGCTTTTAATCAAGTGACCAATAAAACATTCTGTCCGCCTGAAGCAAAATGTGCTGTTATGATATTTGTCATGTCGTAAGAGTAAATCTCCTTGCGATCCGACCTCTCTGCAAAACGGGCAATATCAAAGATGCGCCAGGGTTGATACCCCTACTGACCCTATTGATCAGACAGAGGCTGTAGAGAGGAGAGAGAGAGAAAGTGAAGCCCGTCGTATTGTAATAAATTAAGCAAAACAAAAGTCCAGACACTATCTATATCGTATCATTTGATATCTAACATTGACCTAATATTTATCTAAACACCCCCTTCCAAAATATGTGTATGGTCTTTAAACACTTTTGTTTCAAATTATTGCTGCTGCCCGCTACAGAAATGTTTCGTATGACAACACGACGATATATACGCACTTGTTTATTGGACGGCCATATAGGATTTATACAAATTAGTTAACTGTCCAACGAAAAGGAGTGGTTTAAAAATGGATGGTGCTTTTCAAACACCAATAAATATTATTTAAGGTCGATATAGGTAGAAATGGAACTATGCATTTTTTTATTATTGACAATGACCCGACTTCAGTTTCACTTTTAAAATACATAAACTTTCTCATTTAGCGTCCATTTTGAATTTATATAAAATATAATTTTTAAATCATCCTATAGAAATAGAACGGAGTGTTTCACGTATATAGAGGAACCTTTGAAAACGTTCAGAATATCATCTAAATCTCAATACATTGAGCACGTAGTATAAATGGAATTACTTCATTAGTCATATTTCGTTTCGACCTTGACCTGACCGTGAACTTATACTGCTCCATCTCAGAAAAGGTATACGGTCCAAAGGTAAAACAGTTCCAAATGTGATGCTTTATTCCAGCGTGTCACGTCCATTCTCCTAAGCCACTTCGCTAATGACGTATTACAGCAGACATACGAGGAATACGCAGCATAAGTGAACACACCCTTAATTCATCCATTTACCCTTTGTTTTGAGAGAAATGTGTACTAAAATAAACGACAGAGGTACGTTCTTATACAGCGCATGTAAAACTCTCCGGAAAGTTTCCAGCCACGCTGCAATACATTTTTCATACGTAAATGATCACCACTGTCTATAGCCAGGTACTAATCCATACAGCTGAGTGAACTGGAGCAATGTAGAATGAATCCACCTGCCCAAGGTGCGACACAGCAACACATGATACGTACCCGGTTTGTCTTAGTCGAGAGTCCGAAGTTCTGGCCACTGAGTTACTACGCGTTACTAATGATGTAACCGA
The DNA here is from genome assembly GCA_025642075.2 of Ridgeia piscesae. Lineage (NCBI taxonomy): Eukaryota > Metazoa > Annelida > Polychaeta > Sabellida > Siboglinidae > Ridgeia > Ridgeia piscesae. The sequence goes on from JAODUO010000485.1 coordinate 269,071, forward strand.
ATGCACGTAACCTGCTAGAGATTTCTCCGAGTGTGTCTGATTTATGGCAGATGAAAAAGCCTCCCGCGACTTGCTCGGCCAATCAGCGTGACCGTAACTAGAATGTGGGAGTAAAATCAGACATTCGATAGTGTCTAACATTCAGAATTCATTTATATTACAGCCGTCACAAACACAATCTTATCTTTGGCTTAATTTCCATTAATAATCCATCATTCTTCCTATGTATCCTGCATTTACATGGATGAGTCCGAGCAGTTGCTGACTCTCGGCAGAACATGTGGCATCCGTATGACTGTTTGAGTAAACCAAGAGCCTGTTTGTACGCTTCCCTGAAGTCATTGTACACTGCGACGTTCATTCTCGCATAACTGCCATTACAAGAGGCAGTTGTCTATGTACGCCAGTCATAACGTCTATCTAAAATAACTACATTACAGCTGTCATGCATCATTTCTACTACTAGCTAGTGTAGGTGAATAGCATACTAACGCATGCACACACGTACTCCACTCATGCACGCACGCATTCGTAGATATACCCCCATACACAAAGAAACAAAAACACAAAGAAATACACACCCACACACACACACACACACACACACACACACACACACACACACACACACACACACACACACACACACACACACACACACACACACAATACACAAACACACACACACACAAACACAAACACATAATGTTATATACACACACCCACATACACAAACAAACACAAACACACACACACTCACACACACACATATATAACAACCACACACACACACACACACACACACACACACACACACACACACACACACACACACACACACACACACACACACACACACACACACACACATATATATATACAACCACAACACACACACACACACACACACACACACACACACACACACACACACACACACACACACACACCACACACACACACACACACACACACACACACACACACACACACACACACACACACACACACACACACACACACACACACACACACACACACACACACACACACACACACACACACACACACACACACACACACACACACACACACACACACACACACACACACACACACACACACACACACACACACACACACACACACACACACACACACACACACACACACACACACACACACACACACACACCGAACTCCAGTTATGTCCCCCAAATAACCAATGTCTGCAAAATCTCTCCAACAATATCGTCTTTTGACCGTAAGACATCTCCAACACTCCAACAACTCTCCGATGTCGGCAGCTGCTTGTTGAAGAGGCCAAATCTATTTTGGAAATGTCCACTTCCCATCGTGTTCTCAGACCGTACACGGGCACATGCGCACAAAGACGTTGGTGCTTTGTGTGGACGTTTGCCTATCCTAATTAACAACACGACTGGACAAGTACTGTAACAATAAAGACCAAGTTTTGTCTTATATATTCCTCCTCTTACACAAAAAAGCCAATATTAGACGATATCCGTTGGATTTACTTTGGTGCAGGTCAGGAAGGCCAGATAACTCTCTGTGTTGCTGTTAACAAAAAGCAACAGACGAAATACATCTACGGCATTTGCAGAACAGAAGTATAACATGTCCTGCATTGTTGCCGGTGGATGACCGTGAGCAACACTATCTGCACACACACACATGTAGCGACATGTCGATACCTCCTAGAAGCAATTTTAAATATTCCACGGAATCTTCACGGAGAGCAATATCACTTTTTTCTTTTAAAATTAGAACCATCTATCGAATGCGCCGTCATTGACACCCTATATTTATAATCTGTCCAAGCATTCGTCCGTCCGTCCGTCCGTCCGTCCGTCCGTCCGTCCGTCCGTCCGTCCGTCCGTCCGTCCGTCCGTCCGTCCGTCCGTCCGTCCGTCCGTCCGTCCGTCCGTCCGTCCGTCCGTCCGTCCGTCCGTCCGTCCGTCCGTCCGTCCGTCCGTCCGTCCGTCCGTCCGTCCGTCCGTCCGTCCGTCCGTCCGTCCGTCCGTCCGTCCGTCCGTCCGTCCGTCCGTCCGCCTCCGTCCGTCCGTCCGTCCGTCCGTCCGTCCGTCCGTCCGTCCGTCCGTCCGTCCGTCCGTCCGTCCGTCCGTCCGTCCGTCCGTCCGTCCGTCCGTCCGTCCGTCCGTCCGTCCGTCCGTCCGTCCGTCCGTCCGTCGTCCGTCCGTCCGTCCGTCCGTCCGTCCGTCCGTCCGTCCGTCCGTCCGTCCGTCCGTCCGTCCGTCCGTCCGTCTCGTCCGTCCGTCCGTCCGTCCGTCCGTCCGTCCGTCCGTCCGTCCGTCCGTCCGTCCGTCCGTCCGTCCGTCCGTCCGTCCGTCCGTCCGTCCGTCCGTCCGTCCGTCCGTCCGTCCGTCCGTCCGTCCGTCCGTCCGTCCGTCCGTCCGTCCGTCCGTCGTCCGTCCGTCCGTCCGTCCGTCCGTCCGTCCGTATCGTCCGTCCTCTGTCCTCGCTGTCGTCCGTCTCCGTCCGTCCGTCACTTCCGTCGTCGTCCGTCCGTCCGTCGTCGCGTCCTTCCGTCCGTCCGTCGTCCGTCCGTCCGTCCGTCCGTCCGTCCGTCCGTCCGTCCGTCCGTCCGTCCGTCCGTCCGTCCGTCCGTCCGTCCGTCCGTCCGTCCGTCCGTCCGTCCGTCCGTCCGCTCCGTCTCCGTCCGTCCGTCCGTCCGTCCGTCCGTCCGTCCGTCCGTCCGTCCGTCCGTCCGTCCGTCCGTCCGTCCGTCCGTCCGTCCGTCCGTCCGTCCGTCCGTCCGTCCGTCCGTCCGTCCGTCCGTCCGTCCGTCCGTCCGTCCGTCCGTCCGTCCGTCCGTCCGTCCGTCCGTCCGTCCGTCCGTCCGTCCGTCCGTCCGTCCGTCCGTCCGTCCGTCCGTCCGTCCGTCCGTCCGTCCGTCCGTCCGTCCGTCCGTCCGTCCGTCCGTCCGTCCGTCCGTCCGTCCGTCCGTCCGTCCGTCCGTCCGTCCGTCCGTCCGTCCGTCCGTCCGTCCGTCCGTCCGTCCGTCCGTCCGTCCGTCCGTCCGTCCGTCCGTCCGTCCGTCCGTCCGTCCGTCCGTCCGTCCGTCCGTCCGTCCGTCCGTCCGTCCGTCCGTCCGTCCGTCCGTCCGTCCGTCCGTCCGTCCGTCCGTCCGTCCGTCCGTCCGTCCGTCCGTCCGTCCGTCCGTCCGTCCGTCCGTCCATTCTTTATATAACAGCAAACAAAAATATCATACATGTTACGCTGGATACGTCCCGTCTCCAGACATGCGAATGACTGTATGGACTATCTCTCCAAGTATATCAGTGACACAACAAGAAACCCTTCAGTGAATACTGACTGATACAACCTATCATGGCACCATGACGTCCACGAGGACGACAAGTTGATGTTAAACGACCACTCGTCACCTCGTCGACGAGTTCGCCTCTCACCTGCTCCAGTGTCCCGTGAATCGTCCTCGTCCGTTGCTCGCTTCACCTAGCTGGCGCCACGACCACTGCTAACTCCCTCCACCGCTTCGCGTCAACAACTGTCGCGAGGCTGCCACACTATGTTTTCTTGATCCGCCAACGCGACGCCTCCTCATACAGACCAGCTAGCCAATTATCTCCCGTCTCACAGGAAGTAGGCTGGATACTGTCATGCGCAGTGCATGATTACACGCTAAACCCCGCCCATTCTGTCGGTCTGTAGAACCTCTTGTTTATCTGATACACCTTGAATATGTGGAAGAATAATTGTAATCTGCATGTAGTGTTTTGTCATTTTGTTTTGTTGTGTGGTTTGCGTTATCGTCATTACCTGTAAGTTGACATTATTGTATACAAATAGTTATGTTTTATAACTAATCCAATTGTCCAAATACTTAACATTGAAATATAAACGACATGCAAGTACTTTAAGACGTGCAACATACATATCTTTAATAATAATAAATTACCAAACATTATCAGTATAGATATTAGTTTATCGCAATTTTAAATCTGTCCAGCCTTCGATTACATGGTTAATATTTTGGCAAAAACAAATTTTCGTGTGAATGCATTCTATTTTAAATTCCGTAATATACAAAAAGGAAGATATCTGGCGAAAACATCGTGAGAACATAAATACAAACACGGCATATGGAGCAGCATGTCGTGGGTTTATTGATAAATACGTCTCATAATATATATATATATATATATATATATATATATATATATATATATATATATATATATATATATATATATATTATATATATATATATATATATATATATATATATATATATATATATATATATATATATATATATACATTTGAGTTTGTCAATTTATTATCATTATATCTGAAGAAAATATGTTAAAGTCCCGGGCAATATAATGCTTTCTCTTCATACACACACCCTTTAAGTAAAGTGATCTGGCATCGATTCTCCAGTGCGGCGTATTTCTCGCGTTTTTCCTACGCAATATAGGATTATTCTCCCCAGCAATAACATAGATGAATGTAACTTGTACGTCACCACAAACCGCCACCAGTATCACTTAGCTGACGTTATGCTGTCAACACTGTACACCGCAGTCAACAACGATCGGTTGTCGTCACTGTTTTAAACAATGTATTCTGTTTTTACGGTTGTTCTGTTATTAATGCTGCATTTCGAACATCATAATGTTTGTAAATAAATTAGTGTATGGTATCATTGAAAGCAGTAATCAAACCAATGTACAGAGTTGGCATGTAGTCCCCAAAAACTTTGTGAAATGTATATATTGTTTTAGTTGTTGAGCGTCACCAGAGTTTCAACCTCCGAGCTACAACAAGACCACGTACAGGTAGATTCGGGAAGAGAGAGCTTGGAACAAAGATAGGCCCGTCGTTATCACGACAAATTTCCAACACCAGTGTTTGAGTGTGTGTGTTTTGTGTTCTTGTGTGCTATATTATTTTTTTTCTCAATAAAATGTATAAAAAACATACAAAAGGAAGTTTGGTCGTCGCAGCAATGTTCCGTCACAAATTAAACATGGTTTTGGCGAAATGTATAAAAATTGTATTTTGATGATTGTTTATTGACTGTTTTGTAAACGTCACATAGTCCGTCGTAAATGAAGCAACATTTCACAATATTGGCAAATGCCTTTTAATTTATCCAAATAGTATTTAGTACACAAAACACTTTTTCGGAAATGGTCGCCAAATAAAATGTCCAAGTAAATTTTATCTAGATCCTAGAACATTATCTGTGCTGTGCATATATATGCTTTCGAGAAAAAATATTTCAAATGTCAAACATTTGGATTTCTCCGGCTTTCACTTCCGCAATTTTTAAAGATGGCGGTCGCCAATACAAATACCACATTATCTGAAAACGTGCGTCACACAGAGAAGTCATGTTTATGATATTGGATGTATTGGTGGATACGATGAAAATAATTTACATGTAACCTTCGCCGACATTAACAATCCACCATGTTTAATGATTTACGGACAGTGATATGAAGGTTAATGTGACAAAAACAAAATATGTGACAATAAAGAAAACCGCTGAACAAATACAGCAGAACATAGAAGCCACGAGGAACGTAGACCATTTCATGCTCCTTGGATCAGCAATCAATAAAGATGGAACAATCGAGAACGACGTGGAACTACGAGTGCAAGCCACATGGTCAAGATGGAGGAAACTGACCGGGGTCCTATACGATAAGAAGATGCTCTTCAAACTGAAATAAGAGGTCATCATTAGACCTGCCCTAACACATGGGAGTGAATGTTGGCCATGAACACTAATAACAAGAGGACAATTGCCACCACGGAGATGAGGATGCTCGGGGTCCTTGGGGTATGGAGGCTGGAGCACACCCGGAATGAGGACATAAGACGGCTACTGAACCTCCTCCAAGCGATGAGAGCATGCTCAGTGGACGCCTGCGATGGTCTGGCCACGTGGAAAGACGAGAGGAGAAGATGTTGCCCGCAGAGATATGAACTTGGCGCTACCAGGTGTCAGACGACGGGGACGTACAAGGAAGATGTGGAAACAGCAGATCAGAGAGAACATGAGGGAGGTAGGGGTCACTGTGGATATGGCAGTGGATCGCAAGGAGTGGAGGAGGTGGACAAGGCCGACCCTTGTAGTACGAATATAGGGTCTTCACAGTGAAGCAAGGTGAAGCATTGATATATTCTGTAAAACGGACGTAGCCAATTCAAACATTAAAAACAAGCAACCCATACTAAGAACTCCGAAGCTGTTCATCAATCTTCCTGGCATCCAACGCAACTGTACAGCATTGTGCAGCGCATGTTTGCTTTTATGCACCGACACGGTCCTCTGCAACGTATCGTGCAACCACACTTGACAATCGTATGCTTTTCCCCACCTCGGATAGGGAAATGTTATCTGGGCACCACACACGAAGAGAAATTGTCAAGAAACAGAAAAACCCCAAACCAACGCCGCACTACAAATGTAGTGCCATCATTCAAAGACAAGCCACATGAAGCACAAAATCTACCATCACACGGACGGCCACGAGGCAACATGATCCACGTACACAATATAAAACAACAAACTGACCGTGTGGACCAAACCCTCTTCTTCATTACCCCGTCAGTGTTGAACACCAGTGGACCCAACATATCAACAGAGGAGATAACACACAGCTAAGGAAGAATTCATTCAGTTCAGGAATTATTGATGATTGGAAACCTCTACCTGCAGACGTCATAACCAGCCCTTCACTAAACAGTTTTAAGAACAACAATAACAAAGACTGGACCAAAGACGGCTACATCCTTCCATAACAACTTTAACTATACCGAAGACAAATCAAGATTCGGCTACGCAGTTGCGCTAGAAACCGATAGACCGCGACAAACAACAGGAACAACACGACTAGCCCTGTACGTGATGATGATGACGATCACAAAGGTGACATTTAGTTAATGCACACCTGCATCGCATGACCTGAAAAACTGCATCTGAAACTGGTGCTTCCTTGCTTAGCACTGTCCCCAGTCGACCACCTTGCTGCTGCTATCAAAATTCCTGACAGTCGGGAATAAGTGGATCTAATCCTGTGAACGGACACTCGCCTGTACATGTGCTCGCCGTACATACTCCAAGCATGCCCCACTGGCAGGTCGGGGTTTATCAACTCCTTGTTCAGACTTCAGTAGTTTGAAGAGGTGCCACCTGAGATTCTTCGCATTGGTGATGTGGAGTAATCTAGAATTCTTTATAGTCCTTGATCACTTCAGCGGACGGTCCTGCTTTTTCCCAATAAACCCAGAGCAGCAAGTACAGTGGGACTTGATGCCTTCATGCCAGAAATGCTGTGAAGCATTTCGTTTCCCTTTGTGTAAAGTTATATCGCACCCAGTCAGTGCCTGCCAGATGATCAAACCAGTGTTTTATCATCCCCAAGTTGGTCATAGATTAGTTTCAGCATGACTTTGTGATGGCCAATCAGTAACGCGAGCTATGTCTTTAATGTTACCCATCTACTGGCGGGTTGAAATTACTGATCTCTCTAAATAGCAGTAATCATAAAGTAATGGCGTACTTCAATGACCATACAAATTGGCGGTTTCTACTACTAATACACGCACACACTCCGCACACGTGTACGCACTCATAAAACACACTCGCATCCGATTAAAGTTTTATTAAAAAACATTTACGCTATTTTGCACGCTACGTATTTCGATGGAATTTTTCTTGTACCGGAGAGTGGTGATCAGTTCTCCAGATATTCAACGTAACATAAACATGCACTTCAAATACCATTCGAATCGGAGTTTTCTACTACAAAAACACATTCGAACACGCAGACAAACAGAAACGAAAGTTTGCACACGCGGACGCAAACACACGCGCACACGCGCACACGCGCACACGCGCACACGCGCACACGCGCACACGCGCACACGCGCACACGCACACGCGCACACGCGCACACGCGCACACGCGCACACGCGCACACGCGCACACGCACACGCACACACGCACACACGCACACACGCACACACGCACACACGCACACACGCACACACGCACACACGCACACACGCACACACGCACACACGCACACACGCGCACACGCGCACACGCGCACACGCGCACACGCGCACACGCGCACACGCGCACACGCGCACACGCGCACACGCGCACACGCGCACACGCGCACACGCGCACACACGCACACACGCACACACGCACACACGCACACACGCACACACGCACACACACACACGCACACATGCACACGCGCACACACACTCACATATATATGTACACTTATATATATATATATATATATATATATATATATATATATATATATATATATATATATATATACATACATACATACATACATATATAAAGTGAAAGTTAAATTTGTTGGGCTAGACAAAACATGTTTTTTCATTGTTCCAATGTTTCGTTTTGTCCCGACATCCCTACCTGTATAAGGAGGAACAATATCCCTGCATGTTGCCTTTACTAGGTTTACTATATTGTCCATAAGCATTTAGACCTACAAACATGACAGCGTAAAAACAAGAATTATGATAAACGCGGGTTGAGAACAATTTGAAATGTAATTTTTTACGACACTGGTTTGAAACTACGGATGTAGATACCTGGAGAGATTCTGTCAAGATAATCAAACAACCTGCGTGCTATATGACGACCTGTCACACTCCCGCAGTTGTGTGTTCTAACAATTAATCGATTACTTCATTGCGGCTATATTTGTACCTGACCGAACAAATCAGTTATCGCCTGCCCACTTGTGCTTTACTAAGTCTCAACGGAAATGCCACAGCAGAAGTCACATAAATCATTTGTTCCCGATTCTTGCGCACATCATCCACTATTATTTGTGTTCATGCAAATGCTGAGAAACTAAAATATAAACGAATGACTGTAATACATTTAGTACAGTCAACAATTACATATCAATAATGATTACGACCACTATAAATGATTCTATTTACCAGACACAGTATATCACAATTCCGATTGTTTCATTGATTGCAATCAACGGCGAGAGCAAAGTTCGATTGATCCCTGTCATAAAATGAGTGATTATGTTAAGCATAATCACATACGATGCAGTGTTTACAATACTTTCAACCACGTCAACTAATGAAGAAGCCGCCATTTTAACCGGAAGTTGACGGCATTGGACCGACTTGTGCTGTCTCGGGCACCAGAAGGGGTTCTTCTGCTTAGTTTCACACCGTCTTATTAGTATTATCTCTGCCTCCTCTTACTTCTCACCTCATTCACTAACACATGTTAGGAAAAGGTTGGTTAATGCCATGCTGTCGTTTACGATAATTGTGTTACATTACCAGCAAATATATATTTATTATATACAAAAGTTTGCGATGTGAAGTTGTCATATACAATTACTAGAATTTAAAATCCAGTTGGATTTGTACAGGTTATTTCCAACTTGAATATAATGTAATTGTAATCTTCGCAAATGTAATTACAGTCGTTGATAATTAAAGTTCTTACATTACTATGTATACAATACTATATAAGAAAGATAATGGCATAGAGAGGACACTCTCTCAAATTATTTGTGTAAGGAGTTAAGATACAAATGTAAGACACAGTTTCTACTTAGAGCCATGAGACAGTCTCCCGCGGATAGTAATACAAACTAAATATCTAAACTAAATAATCTTGTCTACACAGGCGATTTGGTGTAGACTAAAAATATAACTACTGGAAACGGAACACGTGGACTATTAACACTATATTAATGTTAATAGTAACCGACGAGAAACTAGATGTTCTAACATTTTACCTGGAGAAAATATAAAACTGATTAGACAGGTAATTTATACAAATACAAGTAGATCGATGACTGCCTGTTGAGAATTGGCACAAGGCGTGGTGTGGGCAGGTGATAATGGAACCAGTTGGACAAGTACCAATATAGCCACGAATGCCCACAATACAGTAATCAAGTAATTAGCAGGACTACAACTGTGGGAATATAACTGTTCACGCACATGGACACACGTACAGGAAAAGGATGTTGGTCTCATAAATATTTGGGGGAAAGTGACTGGCGGTTCCGTAGTGTAATTGTGTAATTAAAAGAAAGAGGGCTGGTCGGTAGATGCCAAAGGTTAATAGCGATAGGGTATAAACGTGAATGACGACAATTCGCCATCACCACAATAGATTGTTAAGACATAATATACCTTAAGAAAGGTTGACAAAATCGAAACCAAATTTGTGTCACAAAGACCACAGCTACTACATTCTTATGTGCCTGCGTGTGTGCGAGTTTAGGTGGATTTTCTGTGTGTGTGTGTGTGTGTGTGTGTGTGTGTGTGTGTGTGTGTGTGTGTGTGTGTGTGTGTGTGTGTGTGTGTGTGTGTGTGTGTGTGTGTGTGTGTGTGTGTGTGTGTGTGTGTGTGTGTGTGTGTGTGTGTGTGTGTGTGTGTGTGTGTGTGTGTGTGTGGTGTGTGCTTATGCGCATGCGCGTGCGTCTATGGTTGTACATGTGGATGATTGCACATGACTTGTTGACCTGTTAGCCTGATTTATGATACATTCGCAATTTAGTGCGCGCTGTGTTATTACTCTCCCGTGTAAACACGCGCACGTAACTGCCTGGGCCTAATTCTGTTCGTGCGAGCGAGTGAACAAATGAATCAATATTGACACGATACACCGCACCAACGGTCACCGGACGTAATTGACCAGAAGAGTGGACAACGATGGAAATGACCTCACCCACCACTTCCGGTTCAAGTTACGCCGCCAACAGTAATGGTATTTCGCGGTCACATTTCGTCGTAAAATATGTTTTACTCTTGTCAGTATTCAGTTGACATGTCCAGATTTGCCTTCATATTTTGCTTTTATATTGGTGTTGTCTCC
>JAODUO010000485.1:285000-307500 GCA_025642075.2 Ridgeia piscesae
AACTAAGTTGAACATAACACGGACCTGCTTCTAGAGAACTCGAACATGTAATCGTCTGAAACATATAAACACATTTACACGGGTGGCTCCCCCTATGATTGTGGGTCCGAACCTTTCCCTAAATTGTAGTGCGAAATCTAATGTGTGTCTATGCCCTGCACGAGACCTTACTTAGTGGCAACGGCACTGATTCTGGTCTACACATCGAGGGGGCGTCAGCTTCTTCGGGACGAGATATTTTCGTCACGGCCTTGGTTTGATTAAGTCCTTCCAATGTGGACATCCCTGCTGTCCACTGATCATATTTCCAAACCGTCATGACGTGTTGTACTCGAGCGATCGGTCTGACTATCTTGTTAGTAGATCGCAGCTATTTGATTTATTAGGAGGCCTACTTCCGGGGATACTGATGGCGATATCAATTGAGACGAGAACGTTGGGACGATTGAGCAAGGAGAGATTGAGCAATGGATGACACCCCACCCCCACCCACCCACCCACCTAGAGAGAGAGAGAGAGAGAGAGAGAGAGAGAGAGAGAGAGAGAGAGAGAGAGAGAGAGAGAGAGAGAGAGAGAGAGAGAGAGAGAGAGAGAGAAAGAGAGAGAGAGTAAATATATACTGCAACGCTAGAGGTAGATTGAACCAATTGAGTATATTTACCTCTCAAGAAACGATATATTTTTCTCCGTATAATTTCGGTTGCATCTCGCGGCCTTCTTCAGCTGACCCAATTACAGACGTGACACAAGCTGGGGATTATATGGAGAAAAGAACGCTTTTTGATAGGTAAATACGATTAGCAAAACAAGCGATACATCTCTAGATGTAATAACATTTCTATAATATTTAATATATACCTAATGAGATTTACCTAGAACAAGACGCGGGTGGGATGGATATATACTATTAAAGAAATTCAAACAGAGCATAAAGCAAAAATCCGTTTTCACTGTGTACACAAATAGTAGTATGGTATGTAACTTTTGACAACATTCAATAAATACGGTTAGATTAAAATTCGATTTAAAACCCGTCTGTGGGGCGATTATAGCGGAAAGTTGACATTTGACTAGGTAGACGATCGTGTCGTGTCGTGGCGTGTCGTGACATCGGCTATGACGTATGTTGGCATCAGTCCAACATATCTATGCCTCCAGGAGATGTCTACAGTGACAGTTTTAGGTCAAAAGAGAGTTAGAATGCTGTATTGTGTGATATTCTGAACAAACAAACACTAGCCATCGGTTCCATACGAACCATTCTCGCGCCAGGGGTCGCTGCGGCTGATCACTTCAGTTCCAGTTCTTCTCTACCCCTGGCACATCCCCTTCAAACACTCCTCAGCCAATGTAATCGCACACTAAATATATGGTTCAAACCAGGTCAGGTGACCATAGTATAATTTTTTCTCAGCTAACTGAGATGCAATGTTTAGGATGCGAATCTTTCGTTATATTGGGATTCCCACCAGTCGTGTATCCGTCCTCAAATTTGGGCGGGTATTTGCGTTGTTCCCACGGCGACTGACGAAATCACTTTTTATAATTTTATCGGTCACTCCTAAGGTTTTCGGAGACGATCAGCCAGGGATACCGTAGCGCAGGGCAACAAGCCCTGGCTTGCGAGGATGGTATACAACTCAATTGTGTTTGTTTGACGCCGTAGATTTCGTGGAGATGTCCGTTGTTTCACGGTCTTCGGCTCGATTTCAGAGTAACTATATCTTGATGAGTTACTCTCATATGGGAGGCGTTGTGGCAGTGGTTAACGAGAGTAATCGCGAGATAAATGACACGTGCGAACGAAGTGCAGAAGGGTCTCTCCGATGGGAACAGGTCGGTGAAGAAATTTGCAAAACATTCTCCGCGATTGTTGTGTGATATCAGAAATATGGTAAAAACGTGCAACTACTTCACAACACAGACGTAGCATCATTAAGCCTGCTGTTGCATATGATCTAGAAAGGCGCTTCTCTCTACAAAAATCTCTTCCAGTCTTCACGAAGAGTGACTGTCTCAATTATCACCGCTACGCCTTATTCTGTGTAGTAGCGATACATGTCCCAGAGGCAACTCATCTAAGCGGAAAGGGCGCAGCAGTGTTCTCCGAGAACCTTCTTCAATCGATGGACAATGGAACAGGTTGCAACTTTTTAAACTAGTTTCGCAGGGGGGAGAGAAGCCAAATACTAGAGGCATAGATAAAGATAGCAAAAAGACATCAGCAAAGAACAGCCTGGAAAGCCCTACGGAATTTGGTTATAAATGTGTTTGTTTAAATGCAAGGAGCATAGTAAACAAAAGAAATGAACTAAACACTATGGTAGAAGATATTGACCCTCACATAATAGGTATAACTGAATCTTGGGCCACACCCGATATATCAGATGCCGAATTAGGAATGACAGGGTATGTAATGTTTAGGAAAGATAGATTAGGAAGAAGGGGAGGCGGAGTTATTTTATATATTAAAGAATCTATCCAAGCTTATGAAATAAAATTAGAAAAAGAAGCAGAATGTGAAGAAGCTGTTGGGCTAGTGTATCGGAGTTCAAACATAAGCATGGAAGAGAATGAAAAAATACATAACGCTATCAAAGAAGTGAGTAAACGGGACTGTATTATTATGGGGGATTTTAACCATGGGCATATACAGTGGACATCTCTACAGAGTACCGGGAGAGAGGATCAAGAGTTTTTAAATTTAGTACAAGATAGTTTCCTTTCTCAATATGTGTTAGAAGCAACCAGGGGCGAGAACGTGTTAGACATAGTATTGAGCTCACAGAAGGAATTTGTTGATAATGTCAAGATATGTGAGCCACTGGGATCACAACCAGATACATTTTATCATCAAAGTAAAGGGAGAACGGAATAGAAAATAAGGTACAGGAAAAAAATTTCACAAAGGAAGATATAAGGACATGAGGGAATATTTAGCAAAGATAGACTGGAATAACACACTGAAGAATAAGACAGCAACAGAATGCTGGAATATTTTAAAGAGTGAAATTTACTGCGTCGTTGACAAATGTGTCCCCTTGAAAAAACAAGGGAAACGGTCAAAGAAGAAACACTTATCGAAGGAAGCCATTAGAAAAATCAAGTACAAGCAAATGATGTGGAAGACATATAGACATACCGGAAGTGAAGAAGACTATTGCATAATATACACATATGACTATAGCATAATATAACTATAGCAAAGAGAAGCTACGAACAAAAAATAGCTTTTAATATAAAACATGACAGCAAGAGTTTTTATGCGTATGTTCGAAGTAAACAAAAAGTTCAGGATAAGGTCGGTCCTCTAGAAGGTAATGATGGAAACATAATAACAGTGGGATTCTTAGTGGCAGAAAACCTAAATGAGTACTTTAGTTCGGTGTTTACCAGGGAAGATATTAGTATATTACCAGTACTTGAGACTAAGTTCGAAGGGAGAGAGTTTGACTATTTAGGACAACTAATTGTAACCCCAACAATGGTAGCTATGAAAATAAGAGCTATGAAGGATAATAAATCACCTGGAGTGGATGGGATTCCTCCCAAATTACTATTGGAAATTGTAGAACAACTCAGCATACCGCTTGCAACAGTGTTCAATTTGTCATTAGAGGAGGGAATAGCTCCGTTAGAATGGAAAGAAGCAAACATTATACCATTATTTAAAAAAGGTTCGAGAAACAAATCAGAGAACTATAGACCAGTGAGTTTAACATCGATTTGCAAACTATTAGAAAGACTAATTAAAGATCACCTGGTTGATTTTATTGTTAAAAATTTATTGATAAACCCATCTCAACATGGGTTTTTAAAAGCGAGGTCATGCTTAACAAATATGTTATGTTTTTTGGAAGATGTCACAAAGTGGGTAGATGAGGGATCACCAGTAGATATAATGTACTTAGATTTTAAAAAAGCCTTTGACAAAGTGCCACACCAAAGACTACTACTTAAACTAAAGGCTCATGGCATAGGAAATGGAATGATCAACTGGATAGAAAAATTTCTTATTGATAGAAGACAGAGTAGTAGTTGATGGGGAGGTTTCATACTGGAAAGCGGTTTTGAGTGGAGTACCGCAGGGATCAGTACTGGGACCTATTTTATTCTTAATATATATCAATGATTTGGATGATGACATAACAAGCAAGGTGTTGAAGTTTGCGGACGACACAAAAGTGTTTAGGAAAATTAAAAGTGATGCAGATAGACAGCATTTACAAGATGATCTTAATAAGTTGATAGAATGGTCTGAGAAGTGGCAAATGCTGTTTAATTTTGGAAAGTGTAAGTGCCTTCACACAGGACATGTGAATGAAGATGCACAATATACAATGGGTGGTACTGTACTAAATACTACCTTAAAGGAAAAGGACTTAGGGTTAACTCTTAGTGCTGACATGAAGGTATCAGAGCAGTGTGGAATTGCAGCAGCGAAGGGAAACCAAATTCGTGGATTAATTAGACGAAATATAGTGTACAAAGAAAAAGAACTAATAATACTGCTGTATAAAACAATAGTTAGGCCTCACTTAGAATACTGTATACAAGCATGGAGGCCATATCGCAAGAAGGATATTGATATGGTAGAAAGAGTACTAAGGAGAGCAACCACAATTATACAAAAACTCAGGAATATTAGTTATGAAATGCGTCTAAAAGAATGTGGTTTAACAACACTAGAAACCAGAAGATTGAGAGATCAGATTGAGGTGTTTAAAATATTGAATGGATATGAAAATATTGACAGAAATATTTTTTCACAGTCAAGGAAGAAAGAAGGACTAGAGGACATGGAGTTACATTAGCAAAGAAGCAGTGTAGACTAGATATTAGAAAAATTTCATTTTCGCAATGAACAGTAAACGAATGGAACAAATTACCAGCTGATTGTGTAGGTGCTAGTAGTGTTAATATATTTAAAAATAAAATCGACATATACCTAAGACGGGCGGGGTATACTTAGATAGATAGGTTGGACT
Source organism: Ridgeia piscesae (assembly GCA_025642075.2). Classification (NCBI taxonomy): domain Eukaryota; kingdom Metazoa; phylum Annelida; class Polychaeta; order Sabellida; family Siboglinidae; genus Ridgeia; species Ridgeia piscesae. Next base: position 289,989 of record JAODUO010000485.1, read on the forward strand.
CTCGATAAGCCAAATGGCTTCCTAGTCCACCTGCCATCTAGAGTTGAATCTCTAGGTGGCAATTTTGTTAAATCGTGTTGTTAAGTTATGCAGAGGTCTTCGGTCATTTTGTCGTGAAGGATCAGGCGTCTGGCTATTGCCGTTGCACCAGACACGAAGCTGAAACAATTAATGCAGAGATCGCCAAAGAGTAAAAAGGGGCATTGAGGACCAATCAAGAAATCTGGAGATCACAGTTGAGTGACAGCTTATATTCCACGAAACTCGTCTTATCTCGAACAATTTCAGAATGATGATGAATTATGTATCAATGAATCACAGCGTATCAGCAAGAATTCATCATGAACTCACTGTTTGCAAAGCTAATCAGCTAAATGAAAATGTCGCAAGGCTGTGTTGGAGATAGGGGAACCTTGTATCATCGAGCCTCCAGACATCAAACTCCACAAGCTCATCACCAAGCAGTTGGCAGATGATGAAGTGGCAGTACGATTGCTTCAGGTGAATGAAAATGGAGAACGACAATGGATATCGACACGTCAAACATTATGGAAAGGGCGGTTTGGTGCGTCACCATATAAAAACGAAACTTGCTGGAAACAGGTTACAAACCAACGTCTACAACGACCAGAACTGTTGTAAATGCGTCACCCAGAATCATAGCGGCAACTCAGCGTGGCGTTGATATTGCGTATGAGCGGGACACGACTCCTCTTCTCTCTCTCTCTCTCTCTCTCTCTCTCTCTCTCTCTCTCTCTCTCTCTCTTTGGTCATTTCTAAACTTACCATGCATCGGAACAAAGTGCAGCACGTTCAGTTTGCTCCATGACCAGTATCCACGTCTTATTTGACAGGTCGCTGGAATCAACCTTTAAAGCTGGGAAAAGGCTCCGACATCGTCATACAACAAATCCAGGTTGCAGCACCATGTCAGCTGCATCAACTCCTTATCTGGTCGTATTAACCGCCATGCTCATCGGATGCATGCTGAATGCTGACAGGTCGCCATCACACCGTCTGCTGAAACGAAAGCTGACATGTCGAGTGGGAGAAGCTAACGATAACTTAGTTCGTCACTGTGCATGGGAGGTGGGTCCTGGGAGCGACCGTCTAGTCATGGTCTCCAACGACACAGACACTACAGTCTGCTTACTCTTCGCGTTATCTCTCCATTGCGAGATATGTGTCTTCAAGAACTGTAAGTAGAGGTTGGCTCCTGTGAGAATAGGCGTGATCTACCAGTGCATATTTTCGCAGTTAAGGTGAAAGTGGGGCTTTGCAGAGTGAAGTCGCACTGGTGATGATGCGCTCCGTAAGACTGACATAACATGTGTGTCCTACAGACGTTTCATGTGTGGGCTGGTGCAAAGTCCAAGCCAGAATCTGGGAACTTCGACGAGGTTCGAGTGGAGTGCCATGTCCCAATTACGACACCGGAGCCCCTGGGAGTCCTACCCCCACACCATGTGTCATTCGTGGCCATATCCAGAGGACTTGTTTTGTCTTGCGTAAGGCCTTATGCCTTCTCACTTTCCCCAACTCAAATCCAGATCCAACAACCTTACGGCGGAGTGATTGAAAATCACACCATCCTGCCTGCAAAATGTATAAATCAACCCTGCTATTGGGGGATTGTCATCTGTAAATGCAAGGGAAAGTGTTACACAAAGCACCGCAATTTGGTTCGCTATAATACACTGGTAATGTTGTCATTTTAATTGATCATGATATAACATAGTATACAAAGATAATTCTAAGAAAAGTACGAACTTAACATTGTATGATTAAGATATAGCTACTATTAGGCTTGAACAAGGTACATACGTCCTGTCAAGGTACACACGTTTTCATTGATGACGGGCTTTGTGTGATAGATGGAACCCTTCCAGTAGTCGTCTAGTTCGTCTCTCTCCACCGTCTCGTTGGTGAGTGCCCATGTTTCTCCTTGAATCTCCTTGTCTTGGTCTTTTTCTGTGGCGCTGTATGTCTGTCCCAGGTAGATGTAGCTTTCAACGTTCTTGATCTGAGTGTTGTTGACATATTTTGGTGTGTCGTTTTCCATCATCACCTTTGTCTTCAATTTGTTCATCTTCAGACCCTGATTTTCACTTTCATGAGCTAAATCCTATAGCATTTGTTTTACTTCATGTGGTAGATTAGCGCATGTGATTACGTCGTCGGCGAAGCGAAGTTGACTAAGATATTCGCCGTCTATCTTAAGTTGGTTTCCCAAATCATTCGTCAATATGCTTTCGAGTCGCCGTAACATGTTGGGCGATATGGTATATCCATATCGTATTCCTCTCGTTATGTTGATCTTGTTGCTTTCTTTCTATAGGTGGATTGTCATCAAGATAGTGGTGTAGATATCCTTCAGGAGTTCAATGTTCACACTTTCTATCCCCTCTTCTTGAAGCGAGGTCAGTACTGCTTGAGTTTGCACTGAGTCGAAGGCTTTCTCCTAGTCGACGAATGCGATGCAGAGTGGGATATTAAATTCTCTGCACTTCTCCTTCAGTTGGTTTACGACGTGGATGTGGTCTGTCGTTGAGTATCTGCTTCTGAATCCAGCTTGCTCTCGTGGATGGTTCTCGTTGAGTGTCTTCTCTAGCGCTTTCGTTGGAACTTTCGCGAGTACTTATAATGTTTGATAGTAGACACATCGGTCTGTAATTCTTGAGGACGTTTTTATTACTATTCCAAGATAATCACCATCTTAGCGGTATTCCACGCATTATATTATACTTATAAAATTATATATATATATATATATATATATTATATATATATATATATATATATATATATATTACAACTAATTATTCAACATGTATATGTAATTATATATTATATTTAAATGTATTGATAAATATGTTTACGGACGTTGTCTGAAATAAACGATTATATCATAGGTGTTGTCCTTACAAACATTCTTGTGCCGCTACAAATGTAGTACCGGTCAGAAACACATTTGACTTAATTAATAATGCTATTTTAAGCTGACATTACAACACAATCCTGTCCAGAAGAAAAAGCATCATAGATCGTTCGGGTTCCATAGTTTTTATTATGTCCATTGTTTTAGAGTCCGTGATCAGGCAACGCCAGTATCCGCTTTGGCGCTATCCATCGCCCTGTGATGTAATATATGACCCGTCTGTCCAGACCCAGAATAGTAGCTTCTGCAAGATCAATGCAATGTTCACTTGTCACTGATATAAACACTGAAGCGCTCTCACCTTCATAATGTTTTGACAGTAATGGGTGAATCGTTCAGATCGTGATAAATTATAGCATAAACAACCATGCAATGAACAGACATAACATCAATAAATGGTACCGGAGAACATCTATTAAATTTGCTTGCTGAATGTGGAAGAATGACCAAATTAGCAAGTATCAAATTCCATCACACTGGGTGGAATTGTGTCATGTTTATCAAAATTACAATTATGGATCGAACAGCTCGTTTCAAGGATGGTTGGATAAAATGAAGTAGGAGTAGTGGTTCATATAATATGCCTAAAACATTACACTATAAATAACAATGCATTTTGTAATAAGAATTTGTTTCAGTTCAAACTTGTTGTTTGTAATATGATGTAATGTGCAGTCCACAGTTTAATTTGACAGAAGAATACAATTCACTGTAGGGGAGCTAAATCAGACAATGACGATCACATGACATGAAAACAACGATATCTCATAAATATATATGTTACTATATATATATATATATATATATATATATATATATATATATATATATATACATACTTACTTATGCATGTTTGCTAGCATAGGCCATCGATCAAGGAATGCCACTGCTTTCTGTCCGTGGCCATCCTCTCTATATCTCTCCTGATGTATCCCACCTCTTTTGTTTCCCTTCCTATGTCTCTTTGCCAGGTGTTTCGTGGCCTACCTCTTCGCCTCTTCCCTGGAGGGTTCCATGTGATGGGTTGAAGGTTGATGGTTCATGGAGGTTTCCTCAGTGTGTGTCCTATCCACTTCCATTTTCTCTTATTTATTTCATTTTCTATGGGTAGTTTTTTGCTCATTTCCAGAGTGTAATGTTGAATATATCTTGTCTGACCACTTCAGATTCTGCGCAAGCATTTGTTGATGAAGGTCTGTATTATTTTAGTGTCTTCTATGTACTTCGCCATGTCTCCGATCTATAGAATAAAACTGCCTTGACATTTGAATTGAATATTCTCAGTTTGGTGTTAATTTTGATTTGTTTTGCTTTCCAATTTTTTTCTCAACATGATGAATGCAACTTTTGCTTTCTGTATCATTGCTTTGACGTCTTCTTCTGTGCCTCCATTTTTATTGATTATACTGCCCAAGTATGTGAACGAGTGGCTCTCCTTTCAATGTAACGGAGTTTATTGATGTTATCCTATGTGTTTACATTATATATATATATATATATATATATATATATATATATATATATATATATATATATATATATATATATATTAACTTATTATTTTCGGGGACGTGTTGTAATCATCCACTGGTAATTTACTTTGACGGCTCTGACATGACAATTGACTATCGAAAGCATTAAGAATAAACTGTATCATCAATAAATGAAGTAGTACGTTAACAGCGCACACCACTGGGTAGCACCTGTTTCAAATTAGCCTATATCAGATACTTGTGTTTGTTCTTTCACGTGCCTTGCTGTTACGTCAAACGTCAGTTCGCGTCAAGAGGTATCCGGAACGTTCTTCTTGCCGTTGTGACGTTGCCGGTTGATTGTATGACGTTGCCGACATAGCAATTGCACGCCGCTGACCGTTGAGCGTTGAAACAAACGTAAACCCCCACATCAGCGAGCAGGCAACGACGCGTAGACGATGACACACTCCACCGGATAGTTGGAGCCGGAGAGAACGCGTCCAACAGAGACGAAGCGAGAATCGCAAAAATGTCTGACAACGAGCTGACGACGATGAAACAGCGACCCATTGAGCGGTTACACCTGTCGAAGGTCTACCTTCAGCGGCAGCTACCGCTGCGGGACCCACACGAAGATGTCTACGAGAGCCTTCCGAGTCTGACGGACGTAGATGGGCCGAAACAACCCGACTACACGAAGAACGTCCCCGGAGTACCGCCAGAAGCTCTGCCGGTGGTGATGACGCTCCCGCTCGATTCCAGGATGCCCGTCCTGAAGGGACCGAAGGGCAAGAACACGCTCTACACAACCTACGTCGGAGAGACAGTACGTTTCACCCACCTCTTATGAAACTAGACAGTCTCTGCTAAAGCTCCCTTCCGGATAGTTACGTTACTTTTCGTGTGCTTCTCGCAGAAATAGTATTGAAAGCTGTTGTTTCATTGCAAGCATCCTAAGTATTGAGGTATATGCCTATTTTCGCGCTGTACACAGGTATGGTGGAATGCTTCCGAAAATAGGTCTATATAGTATTCGATTAAGCAGGTTGGTGTAGAGTCAAAAATAAATAAACGAACTTACCAATTGTTTTGCTTAAGTGTCACCAATTCGAAGAAACAGGAAACTGAACTTTGACACACTGCCGCCTCCCTCTCCCCTCCTTTCTTCCATCCCTTCTTCCATCCCGCACACAGACACGTATATGTATCCACGCTCGCGTGTGTTATAAGGTAAATTACGACTTTCATTTTTCATTCACAACAGTACTACAAACGTCCCGGAGAACAGGTTGACTTTGACCTGACCGACCTCGAGGGGAACTTCTATAACCTGAGGAACGACTACAACTTGCTGACCGATGTACATCTCAAGGTATGGACCACTTGGAAACAACAGGGTCGACGATTATTAAACATATATATATATATATATATATATATATATATATATATATATATATATATATATATATATATATATATATATATATATATATATGTGTGTGTGTGTGTGTGGGGTGCGGTGCGTGCGTGCGTGCGTGCGTGCGTGCGTGCGTGTGGACGGGACGGACGGACGGAAGGGCGGCGGACGGACGGACGGACGGGCGGGCGGGCGGGCGGACGGGCGGACGGACGGACGGACGGAGGACGGGCGGGCGGGCGGGCGGGCGGGCGGGCGGGCGGGCGGGCGGGCGGGCGGGCGGGCGGTCGGGCGGGCGGAGGGACGGACGGACGGACGGAGGCGGAGGCGGAGGCGGAGGCGGAGGCGGAGGCGGAGGCGGAGGCGGAGGCGGAGGCGGAGGCGGAGGCGGAGGCGGAGGCGGAGGCGGAGGCGGAGGCGGAGCGGAGGCGGAGAGGCGGAGACGGAGACGGAGACGGAGACGGAGACGGAGACGGAGACGGAGACGGAGACGGAGACGGAGACGGAGACGGAGATACAAAGAGAAAAGTAACCCTGTGTGTTGTTTGCAGCCATTCCTGCGTCAACATCACATCCGCGACAACCTGACTGACCGAGGTCTGCTGACCGACGACGGCCGGGTGATCGTCAACGTGAAGGACTACAACGAGTTCCGCCGCTACCTACGACACTACAACACCGCCATCTCGGTACGGTCTTCTCCGTCTTCTCTTCTTAGTTCTTCTTCTCCTTATCCTCTTTCTTGAATATGAATGAATATTTATTTTTTGGAATCGTACAAACAAACAGTATGTATAAACAACAAATGTAACAATCAATTACATCATGTACGATTCCGGGCAGACAGCGGAGCCAATTAAGGTTGTTACCAGTTGGTTTATATAATAATTATTAATACGAAACCATTTCTCATAAATTAAACTGGTCGCTGCCAACCCTACCATAGCTGTATAAACAATGATGTTATAATAATACTTTCACGTGTACCACATACTTATAGTTTTTTTGCGATTGATCAGGTGTGTAAAACGTAACATTAATATTCAATTAAGAATGTTCAATTCATACCAACTACCGACAATGACAAGGATATAATTACATACATGAACAGGTATTTTATATTGAATAAGCTGCAGCTAGCTCTTCATACTCTTTTACAACAATTGCTTTTAGTGATACAGCAAAACTTTTTATATTGTTTTTTTGCTGGATGGTAAGCGGAATTCTGTTCCATATCAATGGACCTTTACATAAGAAACTGTTTGAAGATTTTACTGTTAGAGAAGTAAAAGGACGTATATGTATATGTGAGGCTTGTCTAGTTTCGTGAATGTGTATGTCATGGGTAAATGTAAAAATATCAGATAAATAATGGGGTAGATTCCTGTGAACATAATTATACATAAATTTTCCAATTTCCAGTTCGTATACATCATTCAATTTAATTAATTTTAAGCACGTAAAGAGGGGGTGAGAATGTTCCCAATAACTTCTTTTGAGTATGGAACGAACTATTTTTTTCTGGATAATACATAATTGTGTTAAGTACGTTTTATATGTAGACCCCCACAAGATGATTCCATATGTCAAGTAAGGGTAAACTAAAGTGTAATAAATTGTTTTAAGGGCGGCACAGGAAGGTAGCTGTTAACTTTTTTGATTACATATAAAGCACTGGTTAATTTATTTTTGCATTTGTTTATGTGTTCGTGCCAATCAAGTTTTTCATCAATATGAAGACCTATTAATTGTACACACTTCATTGTTTATGTGTCGTCTTCTTTCTTTCTTTCTTCTTCTTCTTCTCCTTCTTTTTTTCTTCTCCTTCGTTTTTCTACTTCTTTTTCTTCCTGTTAAGTTTCGCCTTCTGTTCCTCCTACGTCTTCATCTTTTTCTCCTACGTCTTCATCTTTTTCTCCTACGTCTTCATCTTCTTCTCCTACGTCTACTTCTACTTCTTCTTTTTACACCTAAGAATATTATGATAAAAGTTATAAAATCGAATGATACCAGGAGAAAGATAAGTTGCATCTGGAGTGAGCGACTTTGTTTGATAAAGGATGTTATTGTCCAATGACATCATATGTAGGGGAAAATACACTGATATTTCAATTAGACCATTTTTCGTTGTCTTTATTTGCTGTAGCTATTGTTCTTATCAGGACTTGCTGCTTCTGACGGTGATCGTATTGCCTGACGCCAGTACTGTTCTTCTGGTGTTAAAATCGTGGTCCCTTCTAACGTCATAGTTTCGGTCGTTTAGAAAAAGGCTGATGACCTTGCGAGAGCGTACGACAGAGAGATGAACCCCGTTGTGTCACCGGCACAGAGGATGGCGATGGAACAAGCCGACAATTATCGCAAGCGCAACGAGCAGGCGAAGACCGTCAGAGAAAGAATTGCACAGCAGCGAGCCGACCGGGTTCTCATGTAGGTCACTGTGTACTTTTAGTCGCATTCGCAAGGTGGCGCACATGGTGCCGGGTGCACTGTAACATTAGTTTGTCACATGCACACGCATACACACACAGACACACATGTATATGCGCACGCGCACGCGCACGCGCACGCGCACGCGCACGCGCACGCACACGCACACGCACACGCACACGCACACGCACACGCACACGCACACGCACACGCACAGCCCGCACACGCACACGCACGCACACGCACACGCACACGCACACGCACACGCACACGCACACGCACACGCACACGCACACGCACACGCACACGCACACGAACACGACGCACACGCACACAGCACACGCACACGCACACGCACACGCACACGCACACGCACACGCACACGCACACGCACACGCACACGCAACACGCACACGCACACGCACACGCACACGCACACGCACACGCACACGCACACGCACACGCACACGCACACGCACACGCACACGCACACGCACACGCACACGCACACGCACACGCACACGCACACGCACACGCACACGCACACGCACACGCACACGCACACGCACACGCACACGCACACGCACACGCACACGCACACGCACACGCACACGCACACGCACACGCACACGCACACGCACACGCACACGCACACGCACACGCACACGCACACGCACACGCACACGCACACGCACACGCACACGCACACGCACACGCACACGCACACGCACACGCACACGCACACGCACACGCACACGCACCACACGCACACGCACACGCACACGCACACGCACACGCACACGCACACGCACACGCACACGCACACGCACACGCACACGCACAAGCGGTTTTCGTAAGCACGCACATACCCGACGCACTCACAGTGAGATGTAGTGTGACTAGTTATGGTGTATTGGTCGTGACTCCTTTAGGTACGTGAAGAAGGCGAAGGAACAGGATCGTCGTTTGAAGAGGATTCAGGAACGAGATATGGACGAAGCACTGGAGAAGGAGGCGATGAATAGGCTCATCGAAGAGAAGCGAAGACAAGTGATAAGACGCAACGAATTGGAGGTGATTAGTTATGTAATTATGCGTGTAATCGTCAGGCGGATGCTATGCGGGTAGACGGAGCTAGGTAACTACATGAGCTTCACTAGTTTGTAACAACAGCTGATATCCAACATGGATAAGAAACATGCATGCCAGTCAGTTTAGCCAGAACTATTTAACTGCATGAGTTTAAATTGAACTGTTATTCTACCTATTTGGATATCCGTAATATGTGTGTGTGCGTCCGCGCGCGCGCGCACATGTACGTGGGTGCGTTCATGTATGCGAGCCCGTGCATGTGTGGTGTGTGCGTGCATGCTTGTGTGACACAGCCGTCCAGACAACGTTTCCTACTTCCTGTATACATCTCGGTTTCCGGTGTTGCGCTGTGCTGTTTCCGCCTTTCGAAGGGTCTTATCAGGTTCGTCTGTGTAGGAACGCAAGCGACAGATGCAGACGATCAAATATTGGATCGAATCAGAACAGATGCGGGAGCATAAGCGCAAGGAACGAGAAAAGGCGGAGGCGGAAGCAAAAGCGATTAAGGTGAGGAGACTCACTGTGATCGTCGGTGTGTGTGGGGGGGTTGCATGAGGTGTGAAACTCGTGTGATTTTCTGATTCTTACGTGAGAGCGAATATAATGGGACTGGATATAATGGGAGGGGCCCGTTTTGAACTTTAGAGCAACCGTGTGACGGATGTGACAGCCACTAGGTTAGTGACGGACGTGACACGCGTATGACGGATGCTATTTATGTGACGGATGTAACAAGTTTGTCGTATCTGAATGAATGTGATCTTGGCGAGCAAAGACACAATTGTTGGGGACGCGGGTGGGTGATTAGGCTATTGAAAACAGGTCTTTATATTGCCTAATCCGTTCAACTGTAATAACATATGAATATCAATTTGTGAAACTCGATATATCAATTTTGACGAGGTCTTATTTTATCTACCCATTCTAATAATTATTTTAAAAATCTTATTACTCGATTCACAACCTGTTTGAAATAAAGGTTTTATTTCACGTTTTTTGCATTAGATTTCATACAGCGCTGAGTAAGTCGTATTGGAATTTGCGTTTTATACAATTAAATGTAACATTAACTTAATAGAATGAGTAGCGGATTTGCAACTTTCCGTTTGGAGAAAGCGGGTTCAGATCCTGTACGGACGTGTCGAACCATGGGGAAAAGTGGGTACATTCAATGTGGCTCCAGGCCACTCACCTGAGTGATGCTACCTGAGTATATATATATTAATATATATATATATATATATATATATATATATATATATATATATATATATATATATATACAATGATGGCAATTGTGAATGAATACAACTGTCTGTCTCTCTGTCTCTCTGTCTCCCTGCCTCTGCCTCTGCCTCTGCCTCTGCCTCTGCCTCTGCCTCTGCCTCTGCTCCTCTGCCTTTTTGCCTCTGCCCTGCCTCTGCTTCCCTCCTCTGCCTCTGCTCTCTGCCTCTGCCTCTGCCTCTGCCTCTGCCTCTGCCTCTGCCTCTGCCTCTGCCTCTGCCTCTGCCTCTGCCTCTGCCTCTGCCTCTGCCTCTGCCTCTGCCTCTGCCTCTGCCTCTGCCTCTGCCTCAGTTCGTCTGTGCATGATGGGGAAGCAGGAAACTGTGCATATGTGTGGTGTATGTTTGTTAACGCAACAACGCCTATTGAATGCTTAATATTAATTGGTAATAAACTGGGTACTTGTGTAATATCCGGACCCACCTCTATGTTGTCGTTATAACTGTAGTTTTGTCATCGTTTGATCTTTATTTCATTAAATCAATTCAAATTACTTCCGGACCGGACCGGACCGGACCGGACCGGACCGGACCGGACCGGACCGGACCGGACCGGACGGACCGACCGGACCGACCGGACCGACGACCGGACCGGACCGGACCGGACCGACCGACCGACCGGACCGGACCGACGGACCGGACCGGACCGACCGGACCGGACCGGACCGGACCGGACCGGACCGGACCGGACCGGACCGGACCGGACCGGACCGGACCGGACCGGACCGGACCGGACCGGACCGGACCGGACCGGACCGGACCGGACCGGACCGGACCGGACCGGACCGGACCGGACCGGACCTGCCATCACTTACCTGCCATGTTTGTATGTGCAGCTGCGTGAGTCGTGGGAGTCGCACCTGACGCACCAGCAGGACCTTTTGGAGCGCGAGGCCCAGCGGCGCCGGGAGCTGGAGGAGGAGCGGCGTCGACACGTCCACTACCGCGACATCGCCTTCCACCGCCGCCGCCAGCAGCAGCAAGGTACCTATCTGTCGGTCGCTTCTGGCGACTGCTTCACCGAGATCACAACGAGCCCACAAGCTCGATGTGGCTCTGTAAGGGGGGGTGCCAGCCCCTCTGTCCAGAATTGACCGGGGAGTAATTTGTAACGTTACGTCTGCTATCTAGAACGGAAGGAATTGAACGTGTTGTGGTTAACTCTGCTCGCCTGCGCCTTATTGTCAATCAATTTTGTTTTGATGCTGGATGCTTTGTTTACAATTTGAACTTGCTGCAAGCGGAGTCTTTCAAATTTAGAACTTTGTTCCGAGTTTAATAAAGTAACTAAACACAATTTGGCAAGCAGCAAACATTCAACCCACATGTTGTAGTCATACGAACGTAATAATAAATGTAAAAACCGTAGGAGCTGGCACCCTCGCCTTGAAGTCGATCCTGGTGCTGCAGCTACTGCAAACTGTCCACACTAGGGCGCGACACCGGCTACTTCCGCCGGTGTGTCACGGAAATGGTGTCCGCGGTGATACGCCGGCAGGATTTTGTACTTCGAGACGTTCCATAGATGGTGTTAATTGACGGTGGATTGTCCCATCAGCTAAGTGTCTCGGTGACACCGTCCAGTGGCAGCACCAGTCGCCCACTCGGCCTCCGTCTTACTTCGGTTCTGTATAGTCTGTGTAGTGATAACTTTGCACACAAATCAGGAAAACGACAATGGTAGTTAGCTACAATTTTCAATTTACGAAGTTAGCTATCAATATATCGGCGAACACTAGATGGTGCCACACAACCAGCATGAACAGCATCAAACATTAGATGGTACCACATAGACAGCATCTAACACTAGATGGTACCACATAGACAGCATCAAACATTAGATGGTGCCACATAAAAAGCATCAAACACTAGATGGTACCACATGAACAGCATCAAACACTAGATGGTACCACATAGACAGCATCGAACACTAGATGGTACCACATAGACAGCATCAAACACTAGATTGTGCCACATAAATAGCATGAAACATTAGATTGTGCCACATAAATAGCATCAAACATTAGATGGTGCCACATAAACAGCATCAAACATTAGATAGTGCCACATAAGCAACATCAAACACTAGATGGTGCCACATAAACAGCACCAAACACTAGATGGTGCCACATAACCAGCACCAAACACTACATGGTGCCACATGAACAGCATCAAACACTAGATGGTGCCACATGAACAGCTTCAAACACTAGATGGTGCCACATAAACAGCACCAAACACCAGATGGTGCCAACAAACCAGCATCAAAATACTGTGACGCTAACTGATACTACTGGTGTGTTGTTATGTGGGTGGGCGTGAGATAGTCGTGTGTAAGTTTTTTATTATTATGCAGTCACGTTAAACAAAGAAGCGGCTTGGTACATAGTCTAGTCGACTCGACGACACCTACCAAGCCACTGAGGATAGCTTTCTTATGCAGCCTTGCGAACCCGAAAACCCCACCCGACGCTCAGGAGTGAACATAAAGCTTGCCACGTGTGGGACTGACCACGTGACGCAGCGACTGACCACGTGACAGCGACAACTGACGACGAAGACACCGCATCCAAGTGAGACTTCGTCCGAATTGATGACGTCGCGTGGTTTAGCGTGTAATGTTAGACGGTATCAAGTAGTGATTTCAAAAATGACGACTTAGTAGTTAAGAATAACTAATTCAACCGAAATCCGGATACCGACGGGTGCTTGCCTGGATCACGTGACTGCATCAAGTGTTCTGCTCTTCCGCATGATCGCGTTGTTGTGAAATTTTGGAACTACATTGCGACGCGTAGGTATGTACGTATTATAGATTCGGCCCTGATTACCGTGTTTGTTATCACTCTACGGTGCTGCGTCGATAACATTTGCAGACGGGCGATGCTTGCAAATACCGTTCCCCAATATGGGTAGTTCCTACTTTGCCCCATTTCAGAATTAGTTTACATACGCCTTCATAACTTTTATTTTCTGTTTCAGGATCATTCCAGAAGATCGCCGAAGCCAGGCGACGACACCGGAAACGGATAGACGAACAGTATCTGCGCAACTACAACAATCGCATTCAGGAAATGCGGACGAATGCAGCACGTAAAAGTGAGTATACATTATATAGGCAACAGTTCCGGGTTTAGTCGCTAGGTGGAGTAGTAGTAGTTATTGAAAATGCGCCAGGGATGAAGTGGATCCATGCAGGGCTGCCAGGGCACCGGAAGTTCCCTGTTTCCCGGATGCTTGCAAGTGTTGGTTCATTGTTTGTTTCCGTTCATTTTTCGTTCGAATTCTGGTTTGTTACATTAGTTCGTCTGTTTGTTGATTCAACCAACGTTGCTGAGCACATTCAGTCGCTGGCCAAATACAATCACAGCTTGTTAAGGAGTTAATCGCGAAAAATTGAACAGATGCGATATTCGAAGTTCAGCACAAATACGCATGCGCCAACGTATTTCGGCGATGATGACGCGCTGCCATTTTGCGACGCCGGATGTCGTCGTCACACGCACCGCGTAAGTACACCCGACCGAACCGGAAGAGGGGCGGATCCGGCAAAGGTCAAAGGGTAGAGTTCCGGAAATTGACGAAATCGACCGACACGTGACGGACGGAATAACTGAAGCGACAGGACACATGCTGCGACTGTTGACATAACGGTGCATGTGCTTTTGTGCATGAGCGGAAGTACGCTTTCTTAATTCCGGAACTTGCCCAGGCCCTGCGTGGATCCGTCCTCTTCGTCTTCTCATTCAAACTAAACAAGTAACTATTTCCCGCAGCAACTACAACTACTACTCTGGAAAGGAGTGTAAAATAAAGTATTATTTTAAAAAATCGTATATATCTGGCAAACATAAAATGGTTTATTAGAGTATGTGATACATTTTCCATCGATCAAAGCAATGAAAATCCGTTTCGCCAGCAGAACTGTGTTCTTGTGTGCGCATCCCTTTGATTGTAGATAACAAGGGCGGGGCACTAGGGTGGATTAAATGAATTAGCCACGTGTCGCTGTACTACAAACGCTTGGTTTTGATGTGCAAAATTGGCTATGCTGGTGGTTATGTTTAATGTCAGGCTTACGCTGAAGGTCGGGGTTATGGTTAATGCTAACTTGAGGGTAAAACACTTACTTCGGCCACATTCGTTCCAGTTACATGCCGTGATATACGGAGCGAGTTCTGCCGTTGCTGTTGTTCACGAAAACGATTTCGTTTCAGTTCCGTCGATCAGCGGTCCGCCTGGCCGGTCGATGGCCAGCAAGCAAGTGGTCGCTTGTGCTACGACGCCGCGCCTTCCGGCCTTGTCGGCACGACCTCGCCACAGAACCCAAGGCTCGGTCGACTCGGAGAAGGCACTGATGCGACGAATGTTTGGTGGTAACGACAATGACGACAGTGACGGCACCGCCAACGACGCTACCGAATAACAACGACGACGGCAACGGGTGATAATTGGACATGTCGCAGCCTGACTTACCAACGGTGTCACAGCGCTCTCTCTGGCTCGAACTCAGGCAGGGGGACAGATAAATAGATAGATAGATACGTGTCCGCCGCGCACCGGTTACCCTCGTACAGCATAACCAGACGGCGTGTTTTGTTTAGTACTAAACCATAGCTCAGTTCTTTCCGTTTAGGTGATTCGTACCCGACTTGAGCAGTGCCTGACTGTGCTGATGGATTCCGCGAACACATTTCCGCCATCAATCGCGGGTAAATTCACGTGACGGATGACGGCGCGGTGTCAGGTCCACAGCGGCACTGACGCCGTGCCGTCATCACGACGTGGAATGACGCGCTGTCTTTGCTCCCGGCTGATTTATTCCAGTTTGTTCATTCTCACATCCCCTTGTTAGAAGAGCTGGTCGAAACGTAGTGTGGCTCGGTTACAGCGCGTCCCTCATCGTGCATGGTCAACTCTGGGCTGGCATTCGTGTCTCGCATGTACCTTTCTGACTAGTTCAGCTTCTCTTATCCCCCGCCTGCCTGCCTTTCAGTTGGCTATGACTTACCTTCAACTTATTGAGTTTTCATCCGTTCTGCGTTACTGTGTCTGGGACTCTGTGGCGGGTGCTAGAATTTGTGCCTCTGTGTTTTGTGAAACTGTTGTTCCTTTACCTCACATAGAACACCCCACACCAGCGTCATTGTTACATTTACCTCGTCCAAAATACAAACGCTTCTGGTCTCTCTCTCCTGTTCCGAGAAATTGTCAATGTACACGAATACAGTAGTCTTTTCTTCAACAGAAAGGTAAGTTTGTCAATTAACACATTTGTATTTGGCTTGACGCTTGACGCAATTTATGCTGACCCAAAATGGGCGGCTGCGTAATTGCTGAAGCAAAGTATAGAAGTTACCATTGACAAGATATCAACCAACAGGTTATGACAATTGAATGAGAGTAGAACATATCGCAGGCGGATGTAGTAATCCCATTACCCACAGATCATGTACAGTGTATTCTTCTACTTGGTCGTTCGTAAAATCACACCCTGGATCAGCGTGCATATGCAGTGGTTAGCCTCCGTGAAAGAATTAAGACCGTGAAGCTAATGTAGAGGCAATGTGCCTCCGTGTGCCATATCATTCCCTTTAGCAAATACAGTAGCTTGGAAAGCTACGCTTCGCACACTCACTGGTACTAGATGTTATAGTACGCCAGTGGATCATTCCGACTGTCCTCAGCGTCAAAGAATTCCGTTTAGTGAACTCGCTTATAAACACAACCTTCCGTTAACATCGAACCGAAACTTTGTAACACACTCATAATCAAACTACCTCACTGGAGAGGATTAAATGTGAATTTAAAATGTGGTAAGTTAGCTTTCTGAATCATTGTTTACTCCAACCGAGTCTTCAACATCCTCTCGATGTCAGCACTGAACTGATACACTTCCCGGTTGTCACGTGATGTTGTTGGTGAGCATCACGTGACTGCGCAACTACGGAAATCGCAGGTAAATTATAGCCGGTGTCCCTGTTTAGTTTTACGATTTCAATTGCTATATTTGTTTTACTCCGCTAGAATGTGTGTTCCAATACAAACATTGTGGTGTAATGTTGTGGCTCTCGGTCACTGCGTTTCACCCTCAGTTGAGCGTTGGGCCCTCGTATTAATATACGTTTTGATAGACTCTGCCTCCCCCGGAGATCTACTTATTTCGCCTTCATAGGTCTGGTCGCATATGTTGTTTTGGGGTATTTTATCACAACCATGGATCTTTAGGTGTTGTATCTCCGTGGTTACCCGATAGGTTGCTCACGTACGGTGAAGATCCTATAGATGACGGATTGGTCTAATTGTCCGCACTAGGTGTAGGTAATGTTGAACATTCATTTTCTGTAGCTAGGCTTGAAGTGCTAATTCGGTGGCGCCGGCCAAAAAATATTCTGACAAAGAAAGATTAGTGAAGCAATTGAAATCAGACAAAAATTCGAGAGAAATCAAAGCTGCCAACGGAGATAGTGGCTATAATCTTCTCGCCATTTTCTTGGAAATGCTCTCATGTGATGAACATAGTGGTTACGTGACAATCGGGAAGCAGATCGGTTTAACGCTGTCGAAGACATTGAGAGGATGCAGAAAACTCCGGTAGAGTATACAAAGAGTTTACCTCTTTAAGAAAACATGACCGTAACTTAATCCAGAAGCAACTTTCATTGGATAACCTATGTTAATTCCAAGATATCCGCCAGGTAGCTCTGAGGTGTCCACTGGGTCACAAATTAGTTTTTGCTGCGTGGTTCCGCCAGTGACTCAACGAAGTATTTGTTTCTTGACTCTTGACCGAAAGTTAACGATTTACAGCCGAAGGTAATGCAGAAACCCCATCTGTTATTCAATATCAAAAATGCAGAACGTTTAGGGCCTA
>JAODUO010000485.1:312500-330000 GCA_025642075.2 Ridgeia piscesae
TCGTAATCCGGCAGATCGCGTACACGAGCAGTCGAGCACGCATTTCTACAGTTGTTAGTTCGCAATAGCAGCACGACCTATGACCGAAAAACAATGCGCTTACGTCGCCGCGATTATACCGCACTATACGTGGCATAATCAGGTCACAACTAGAATTAACTAGGTACATTTCCATGCCACAACAATTAAGTTAACACATTCTCACAACGACGACATTGTCCTAAAGGAATTAAACTCGTCACCGGTTGCTAGATGCGATCCAGAGGTTAAACAGTCCAGTACGTTTAGCATGGGAATGACACGTTTGTACGATGATAGCGGTAGGGATCTCACTAAGCTGCCATTATCGCCAACGGAATATAACCTGGCGACACACGTCACTAGACAGGTGTCCGACTTACCACAAAGACTAATGACGTAGGGCCAGCGGATGAAACGACTAATCGCCCGAGACCATCGCAAACCGGTTGCGATGACCCCGCGTCCACCTACCGGAACGAAGCGTCGGATTAGCTAGCAACGCGTTCACTGTCGCTCTGTGGTCACTTTCAGGGGGCGAGGTCCACTCCCCGGCCAGTGCGAGCGAGTACCGCCACTGGAGCACGTGGGACGTAGAGTCGTGTCTACGCCGCGATATCAACACCATCAACGCCGCCTGGCCCGTCATGCTGCACGACAAGCCGAACAAAGGTGAGTGTCGCCTCGCTCCAACCCCCGACGTCGGGAGGGCCACGGTGGAGGAAGGGGGGGGGGGGCAAGATAAGGACGAATATCGAATTTCGTTCGAATCGCATGTCTCGAATGCGAGTCGAATATGATCGAATTCGAATACACAGTGGCTTCTAATTCGATTAGTATTCAGGGTGTATTAAATTAATTGAATTTAAAATTTAAATCTTGTCAACATCATTCAAAAGAAAGTCACGTGACGAGACGGACGACTTTGTTGCGATCCGTCTGTCGGAGGACTGGAAGTAACTATTCGAAGGGTAATTGTTTATCGGGCTGACATTTTTCAAATTTCGAATCGAATAGTGGACAAAGGCACGAATATTCAGATGACTACTATAGGGCAGACACAGTGTTGTGTGGGGTCGACGGTTAAGTGGTTTCTAAGACTATATATATATATATATATATATATATATATATATATATATATATATATATATATATATATATATATATATATATCCTCCTTCCCTTCTAGATGCTATTTTAATCATATGACTGGTATATTTCGGCTCTCTGAAGTACACCTGGAATGTTTCTGTCACGTGTAGAGCATGTCTGGTATACGTTAGCCATCTGCAAGGTATCTTATGTATGCTGTGACTGTACGGGTAGTTTAACTGGGCTACCAGGAGCGTCTCAACTGGACGGAATGGATGGTTTGAAGCACTGTATTCTTTACCAGTGTCGATGAAACCCCGTGTTTGTTTCATTGTCGCACAATCCGCTCATGTTTCTTCGTAGATAGGCGTCGTCCGCTAACCTATCTCTACACCGTAGTCTCTCGGTGGGGAATCTTACTTCTGGACGTCGCGTGCGTAAAGACAGACACACGATCAACCACCTGAGTTCTGTTTGTATTCAGTCAGTCTCACTGCACCCGTAGCACGGTGACGGAAGAGCTGGGCGACTTAGTCTCGAAGCTAACGCAACGGACACCAACAAGCTTCAAACATACCGCGCGTAGCGTACATTCCTGCGCGCTAGGGGTCGCTGCTGCTGATGACGTCAGTACCAGGCAGCAGTACCCCTGGCAGGTCCCTTAGCAGAACTCTGAATTAAGCTCAGCCAATGGAATCGCCAACGAGGAGTGTAGTTGGTCTCCGGTCGTGTGATATAATTTTGGTAGATTTCAGCCACACGCTACTCGTGCTATACGCAGTGTTTGGGACGTAGAAACACATATTCGAATACACAAAACCGTCAACGGAAATTGTTGATGCGTCTTCAAACTGCGCTGTTCTCACGGCTTGTTCGGCTCGGTCGACTCCCACATTTCACGTAGGGATCCGCCAGGGGTAATGCTGCATGGAAACAGCAATGGCTTGTAAGCACGGGAGTTAGAAAGATGACTTCCTGTACCATGCAGCCTACTCCGACACCGTCAAGTGGCCTCCTTTGGTCGGAGAATGCGGGTTCGCGCCCGGGTGTAGGCGGATTGTGCGGCTTCAACGACAGATTCAGTCAGTATCAGTGTGCAACAAACACATCGAGGTAAACGACAAATCGGTTTTCATGGCAATTGGCTCGCGCACGTCGTAGTTGTGCCTAGCCATCATGATACAGGGGTTGAGTTCCGGCGTGAGGTGTCTTCTCAGTAGCTCAGATTGGGACGGGTGATGGTTGGGGACTTACTGGTACACTGACACTACGATACGGTACGTATTGCTATAAGCCTATTTATGTCGTGATACACAACGGCCACACGTAACTACACGTATTTGAGAGAAACTTTTAATTTGTAATGCGTTAAACGTGTGTATGTGCGCGCGCGTGCGCGTGCGCGTGTGCGTGAGCGCGCGCGCGCTTCCATGCTTGCGTGCATAGTGTGTCTAGAAGAACGGAGGATTTGCTAGACACAGTAGGACTTAGTACTGGTAACTTCGGTAATGACTTGTGCCTCGCTAGTCATTGTGCGACTAGCTGTGGTACTGAGTAAGTGCCGCGGATAAATGTGAAGTCGGCGCCGTCTTCTCATGTGTTCCGTTGGTTGCTGTCCGCAGACCGCCACGGGAAGCAACTCGGACTCGACAGACTGACCATCCCCACCATGACCGTGAGTATACACCTGTAGTGGTCACTGTCGCCGTCGTCGTCGTTAATATTACCTTACTACTACTACTACTACTACTACTACTACTACTACTACTACTACTACTACTACTACTACTACTACTACTACTACTACTACTACTACTACTACTACTACTACTAATAATAATAATAATAATAATAATAATAATAATAATCGTAATCGTCACCACCACAAATATAAGCATATAAAAGCGTGATTAGTTTGCCATACTGGCACTATATGTTATTTTTAAAAATCCCAAAGCCAAATGAGCCATGGTCCAACGCTTCCCCAACTACGCCACTGATTCCCGTCCACAACGAATACGTTGGAGATGTTGGCATGGACAAATCAAACACGCCACTGATTCCCGTCCACAACGAATACGTTGGAGATGTTGGCATGGACAAATCAAACACGCCACTGATTCCCGTCACAACAATACGTTGGAGATGTTGGCATGGACAAATCAAACACCCACTATTCCCGTCCACAACGAATAACGTTAGAAGATGTTGCATGGACAAATCAAAACGGCACTGATTCCCGTCCACAACGAATACGTTGGAGATGTTGGCATGGACAAATCAAACACGGCACTGATTCCCGTCCACAACGAATACGTTGGAGATGTTGGCATGGACAAATCAAACACGGCACTGATTCCCGTCCACAACGAATACGTTGGAGATGTTGGCATGGACAAATCAAACACGCCACTGATTCCCGTCCACAACGAATACGTTGGAGATGTTGGCATGGACAAATCAAACACGCCACTGATTCCCGTCCACAACGAATACGTTGGAGATGCTTGGCATGGACAAATCAAACACGGCACTGATTCCCGTCCACAACGAATACGTTGGAGATGTTGGCATGGACAAATCAAACACGGCACTGATTCCCGTCCACAACGAATACGTTGGAGATGTTGGCATGGACAAATCAAACACGGCACTGATTCCGTCCACAACGAATACGTTGGAGATGTTGGCATGGACAAATCAAACACGGCACTGATTCCCGTCCACAACGAATACGTTGGAGATGTTGGCATGGACAAATCAAACACGCCACTGATTCCCGTCCACAACGAATACGTTGGAGATGTTGTCATGGACAAATCAAACACGCCACTGATTCCGTCCACAACGAATACGTTGGAGATGCTGCATGGACAAATCAAACACGCCACTGATTCCCGTCCACAACGAATACGTTGGAGATGTTGGGATGGACAAATCAAACACGGCACTGATTCGTCCACAACGAATACGTTGGAGATGTTGGCATGGACAAATCAAACACGGCACTGTTCCCGTCCACAACGAATACGTTGGAGATGTTGGCATGGACAAATCAAACACGGCACTGATTCCCGTCCACAACGAATACGTTGGAGATGTTGGCATGGACAAATCAAACACGGCACTGATTCCCGTCCACAACGAATACGTTGGAGATGCTGCATGGACAAATCAAACACGGCACTGATTCCCGTCCACAACGAATACGTTGGAGATGCTGCATGGACAAATCAAACACGGCACTGATTCCCGTCCACAACGAATACGTTGGAGATGCTGCATGAACAAATCAAACACGGCACTGATTCCGTCCACAACGAATACGTTGGAGATGTTGGCATGGACAAATCAAACACGGCACTGATTCCCGTCCACAACGAATACGTTGGAGATGTTGGCATGGACAAATCAAACACGGCACTGATTCCCGTCCACAACGAATACGTTGGAGATGTTGGCATGGACAAATCAAACACGGCACTGATTCCGTCCACAACGAATACGTTGGAGATGTTGGCATGGACAAATCAAACCCCGGCATGATTGCCACAACGAATACGTTGGAGATGTTGGCATGGACAAATCAAACACGCCACTGATTCCCGTCCACAACGAATACGTTGGAGATGTTGGCATGGACAAATCAAACACGGCACTGGTTCCGTCCACAACGAATACGTTGGAGATGTTGGCATGGACAAATCAAACACGGCACTGGTTCCGTCCACAACGAATACGTTGGAGATGTTGGCATGGACAAATCAAACACGGCACTGATTCCCGTCCACAACGAATACGTTGGAGATGTTGGCATGGACAAATCAAACACGGCACTGATTCCCGTCCACAACGAATACGTTGGAGATGTTGGCATGGACAAATCAAACACGGCACTGATTCCCGTCCACAACGAATACGTTGGAGATGTTGGCAAGGACAAATCAAACACGGCACTGATTCCCGTACACAACGAATACGTTGGAGATGTTGGCATGGACAAATCAAACACGGCACTGATTCCCGTCCACAACGAATACGTTGGAGATGCTGCATGGACAAATCAAACACGGCACTGGTTCCCGTCCACAACGAATACGTTGGAGATGTTGGCAAGGACAAATCAAACACGGCACTGATTCCCGTCCACAACGAATACGTTGGAGATGTTGGCATGGACAAATCAAACACGGCACTGGTTCCGCGGTTTCAATAATGAACTACAATAACTGGGCCTACTAAGCGATAGGCTTCTTCGGCTTATCAATACCCAATTATCTGCATAAACGGTTCAACGGGTTAGTCGGATAATTTATATAACTGAATGATTATGTGGGAAACTGCATTGATTTTCGAATATTAGCCCTAATTGGGCCAATGATAGTCCAGTGAGCGTGTGTAATGAAAATATCGATAAGTTATTAAACGAAGATCGATACGTTGCAATCAAAAGTGTGCATGCAAACCCAAGACATTTCTGCAATTCGGCTCACTGCTTCCGTCCTCGCCAGGTGGCAAACTGTCTTTCATTAGCCGTGTGAATTATGGAGAAATTGGCGATGTATTTGTGCGCTACCGATGTGTGAAAAATCGGATTTTACGCATGGCGTTTACAAGTACGTTGGATTCGTAAAAAAGCACGTGGTTATTTGCAAAGAGTGAAGTTGCACTATTATACCTCGACAATTACATAATGGTAATTACACTAGCTATATGATAATAAGTGTAATTTAAATATGACTTCTAAACTCCATTAAAGGGAGGGTACCATCTCGTCTACCCAGAATTGGCCGAGCAGTATTTTGCAACGAGAAGGCTACTGTTTAAAATATGGAAAAGTTCAACATCAAAGTGTATTGCGAGTAACTCTGCTTGCCTCGGCATTATTGCCAATCAAGTGTGTTTTGAAGAGGATGTTTTGTTTACAATTTGAACGTGGTGCAGGCGGAATCTTTCAAATTACGAACATTGTTCCGAGCCTAATAGAGTAACTAAGTACAAGTACACAGACAATAAAACTTTAAAATGTATGGCATAGTCATAAGAATTTAATATTAAATAATAAACAATAAAACCTACGAGCTGGTATCATCGTTTTAAGATAATAGAGAGAGGTTAACAAACGTCATTTCGTTTCAAGCATAATATGCTGTAATAGGATGAACACATTAGAATAAAAACACATTCTTTGTCGTTTATCGACGTTTTAATTTAGGCCAATGTAATACCAAAAAAAACTGCTGCCTTTTCGTTCTTTTTCCAACGTATCGCAGGCCTGCTAATGCTTAAGTTAACACTTAGTTATCCGTGGTGAGGCGCCACTGTTTCTCATTCCCAAACGTTTAAGCCTCGGTTACCCAGTCACCGCGATGTGCAGCACATTTTAGCCCCTCGTCTCTTCGGCGAAGTTATGCAGTCGAGAGAGTGTCGGTTAAGCTAGATTATGGTCAGTTTTAATTTCGTCAGCTCGGGATTGTTAGTCGTGTCAGTAGATGACGTCTCCTTTAAAAGGACAACTTATTTGTTGTAGGCCCTACATTTATTTTATTTTATATTTTTTTATTTTTTATTGAACTACAAAAGTAGGTCACTATGAAAACTTACATTCGCTATCAAAACCTAAATCGGTTGTAAATTGTTGTAATATAATTTAAGCTTATTGTTTCGAACACGCATACAAATGATTTGTTGATCTAAATAACGCCTACCATATTTTATGATATGACACCACGTTATTGTTTTCGTGCAGAAATGTCTATTGGTGAAGCAAATCGGAATAAAAATCACAAACTTACATGGAGTAGATAGGAGCTACTAATATCAAATGCGGCTTGAGCGTAATATGGCGGCGGTCATAGCGGTCATAGCGGTCAAAGATATCCAAGTTTGAACAAATATCCTGTGACTCCATGCTCATCAAATCATGTTCACGTATCTATAAACAGTGTCTTCTTATGCTTGGATAATGATTTGAACCCCCGTTTAATAATCTACCCTTAATTATAAATTAAATTAAATGCCAGTATCAATCTGACCAGTTGTGCCATCTAGCGGTAACATTTGAACCATCCATTTGTGGATTGAGTCTAATGATCACCGACCAGAGACAGCGAGACACAGAGGGAGACGTAATTACACAAAGTAGGAGAGCAGGAAACTGAATAACTCTGATGCGTCATGTGTCAGACGTCAGACGTCAGCGACAACGCGATAGCTCTTCAAATAGCTCATTTAACAGACGAAGCCAATTGAGCGAACCGTTCATTGATTACACCTAAATTGGGGCTTGACCTATGCTCGCGAAACCAGCAAAGCCGGAGCCTAAAAGAACACCGATTGACGGTTTGGCAAATTATAAATATAACATTAAAGTGGCTAAGAAAATCGGTACCTCATGTGTATGTAAGGTAGTCTCGACTATATCGATACTATGCTAGGAAATCATGATGTAACTGCCAGGTGGCGCCATCGTTTGGATGTTATGGAAACACTCGCCAGATGGCGGGATTGTCGTAGCAGGCACAGACCAAGCATGGAGCAAGCACGGAATAAGCACGGTAGATGCAACCGTCAACATGTCGAATCGAAACTCAAAAGTTGTCAGTTGTAAGTAAGTTTGGTCGCGTTATGATACTATTCAAAACACCGCTGTAAATCGCAGTGGATGGCTGACGTAGCACAAGTGAAGATCGGCGGATTGTACCAGTGAGTGGTCTGGATATTTACGGAAGGCCGGGTGAGAAGGAAGGCCGGATCTCAGGATAGCGCCACCAGGATGTGTCCAAGACTGAAGCGTTGTCATTGAAGACGGCCGCGGTCAGTGGCCAGGTACAGGGGAAGGTCTGTGGTTTGTGGCCGTGCAAGGCTGACTCTCCGTCTTCGGACGCTGTTTCGGACGCATGCACATTTCCCATGCCGTGTACCAGCTGTGAGTCCCGACCCGACACAGCATCTACTGCCCCAACGTAAGCAAGCACAACAAGCTAAGTCGAGGCTGCCGAACCACACGCTCCGTGCGCACTCGGCCTGGCAGGTGGCGCTCGGAAAAGCAGCAAACCTTTCTGATGTATTAATGTAATGAGACGTCCGGTAATTGACGTAATGACGACGCGTGATCAATGCCGCGTATTTGGCGGCGTGTATTACCGACCGTCAGCTCCTGTCCTCTCCCAGTGCTCCTTTGTACGGCCGCCGTAATTATGATAAACACAGCCTAGTTGCTGATTATCACGCATCGCCGCAGTTTCCTCGTCGAGTGTCGTCGTGACAGAGTAGTTGCGCTTACATGAAACGGTTTATTTGCGACCAACCTGGGTTTTTTGTCCAGGCTCCAACGTCAACTCTGAATCCAATAAACATCTCTCAATCTCCTTCCATCTGTTTGTTCATTCACATCTCTTCTCTTTCTTGATCCTAGGGTAACATAGATATAAGTAGAACACACTGCAATATAACTATATGGGTATGACTAATTATCTAACTCTGTGCCCCAACATAACACAATTTTCAACCAGATGAAAGTGGTCATCATTACAAAAAGAAGAAGAGGAACATATTGACAATGGTCTGGTTGTTACTGCGAGGAAAAACCTGTAATAGAGAGCTTTGGATTTTCGACTAAGAGTACCCGTGTTCGAATCCTGTGCTGCGGTGTTAAACATTGGGCAGATTTTTTCACTCAACATTGCTCCAGTTCAATCAGCTGTATGAAAGGGTACCTGGCTATAGACAGTAGTTCACATTTGTACGAGCAGTCTTCACGCATTAATTACAGCGTGACTCACAGAGAAATAGAGAGGGTGTTTGACTGGACAGGTCTGCCAGGGAAATGAAGTGTAAAGTGCTTTAATCAGTCATGCGGACTGGATACTTCGTTATATAAGAACTTACGTATATCACAGTTCGACTAATGGAGATATTCGATGCTAAGCAATGTTTACAGCAGTAAACTATGTAAATATGTTGTAGCCGATCGCACGGCAAGTCACATACACATTGAATTACGTTGACGTAGGCGAGTTGTTAACAAGAGATATAAAGTAGGTCAAATGTACCCCTCCTTTGTTGCTCATGCGTTCCTAATGGAAAGTAAAGTTTCCGTTACAACAACCGCAACCGTCGCAGCCATTATCAACTTACCAAGAACGCCATACGGCACGCTAGTCTCTGCTATTTTGCCATTTTCATTCAGGATCCGGTCCCCAATGACTCAAATGAGCTATATATATATTTTGGCATTCGGGTAACAAATTCCGTTGTACGTTTTATTAGTTTCCACCCAACAAAAACTCATCTAGAAGTGGGGAATTATTATGCAGATAAGTTATTATTTTCCAATTGTTTGCTTATTGCAGTAATTTTGACTTTGCATTACGCTTAAAAACAACGAGGTGGAACCAGTTGCGTGTGCGTGATCTCGGTAAATGTCGTACAAAACGGGCCGGAAACGAGACTCACTGGCGAGTCTTATTATCATCAACCACGTGACCATGTCTCCACGTGTTCAGTGACAATGCCCCTGACAACAGAACCCAAAGCCGCCCCTCTTAATGCACACCGACAGTTCTTCCTCTTGTATTGCCTCCGGAAACCGACTATATCCGTTGCTATCGACAACTAACTCCTGTTGCCATCAACTGTCGTTGTTCATCACATCACCGCGCCTATCGGATTCACCGATCACATTCAGCGTTGATTAAATGCGGTAAACCGGTGCTGCTTCACAACATGTGGCTGGCTATAATAATAATAATAATATCGTGGGTGGTGCTAAATCGCCGATGGAACGTAAATAGTACGCACGTGTTGCATTCAATACCGTATAAAATCTGGAGAACTTGTGCAAATATGAATTGTTAGCGCTTTTATGACACTTACAGGTGATGAATACGGTGCTGTATTGGTTGTATGTGATTATGGCAACACGTTCGCAGTGATAAGATAATAGCGCAGGTGATAAATGTGGCAATCGGGACAACTAATTAATTACAGAGAACTCTGTCAGCGGCTTTACCGGTCTCTCCGTAACAGGCGTTGCAACGCAGCCACATCTAATCAAATTTTCCATTGCCGTAATGCCCCGAAACATTCATTCGCGATGCACATTTCACTGCGTGTATCTCTGTCGACGTTGCCTTACAGAACTATGAGCGGTTTGCGTGCCGCAGTAATTAACGGTCACGACACCACTGTTTAGTGTTCGACACGCGGAATAAATCGTCGTGTGCAGTTTGCACGCATGATTGCCATTCGCGTTGATTGGCTTGCGCAAATGCACGACACCAACGGACGTTTCCCTTATTTGCGGCTATCAGTGAGCGCATCGCGACCGCTGACCTATTCGCATATTATTCGCCGGAATTGGGCCGAAGCGAAATAGCTTCAAAATGGCCATGTTATTACTAAGAAGGTTTCGTAGATTCGCTAATGACAGCGGTACAACACTGGATCAGAGACGGCTAACAATTAGTAATCCAGCATATTGATCGCCGGCCCTGGATTCCGTGCCTGCGCCAGTCGAGATTTTCTTGTCGCTGCAACGACTGCCGACGTCACCGATCACACCGTCAACGAGTTTCGCTTTGGCGCAAAGGCGGCCAGTTATAACTACACGCAAAGATGAGACTGTAAATTTGGACGTCACCTGCGCGTCCTTGGGGAAAGCCCTGGGATCAAAATAACTATCCCGGATGAAGTACGATGCAGTATCCGATGATGGACTAGCCTCGGTTACCCAGGTGCGTGAGGTCGCTGCCATTTTAAAGCACCTCACTATTGTCTGGGGAAATTTTGCTCTGCGTTTGGGACCGCCAGGGGGCCTTATCCCAGAATTGGAGACGACCATTGGCCCCTCAGGCTGACTTTGAAGTAACAAATTAAACAAGGATACAATTTTAACAGATACTACTAAATTATAAAAAATAACTGTTCGAAATTAAACTTATATTAAAACATGTCACACACAAAATAGACAGAAATTACACTGTTGTGTTAGTTTTTTCGTCCCAATAATCGTGTAACGCTTTATTTTGTGCACGGGTATTTTATAACTTAATTTGTTTTTACCAAAAAACGCACGTACTGTATAAAGATTAATTATTATTAACTTGTAAATTATTCCAAAACATTAATGACGTCTGACGGCTTCGAGCAATGGATTACGTAAGTTTCACAGGCTATCTTCTCGGCGAGATCACGCAGCCGAGCGAGAGTCGGTTAAGCGAGATTAGTGCGGACCGGACCGTCTTGTGGCCGACTGCGAATTGGCGGTGCTGTGGCTGTCGACTTATATCGCCATAGACGCGTTAGTGGCGTCGGGATGAGTTAACTCGCGTAAATCCGTGGTGAATAATTTGCGAGCTGTAAGCCGCCCAGTTCGCCGGCGTAACAATGCCGTGATTAACAGGCCCGTGTGTTTACGAGCGACACGCGCCGACGGAGCGGCCGAGCGCGAGTTGAATTGATCGGCGCTACCTAATCGGCTAATGAGGCAGTCGGCCAACGAAACCAGGAGAGCGAGAAATGGCAAGCCGCGGGGGACTAACGTCTGATCTAACTACGTTTAACCGCACGCAACTACGTGGTCCGTTATAGCGACCCGGCACAGTTGCGCCAATAGGTGTGACTTACGTCTGTTTGAGTTGTGTCGTCTTGTACCAGAGACACGTCGGCCAAATACAGAGCCCGAATTTATGTCACTATTTATGATATTTGAATATTAATTGTTGGAACATTTGTTGCAATAAAAGTAATGGATGGCCGCAGTCAGTGTTCGATTTCATATGTTGTGTTCGAATGTTACACACGGAGACATATTACGTACATTTTTACGTTAACTCATATTGTTTTGTAATATTGTTGTCGTACCGAAGCAATGCAGCATGCAATGCCTATATGGCTCATCATCAAAGATTTATGGTAGCTGTGCCATTAGTCCTATAATCTGTTTCTTTGATAACCGATACACGCCGGATACGAAACTAAGGTCTACGAAACACTTATAGCTCTACTGTTCATTAATATATGCAGATGGAACATGAAAACAATCCGGAAGATATGGAAAGAGTTTTAGGATAATCACCAAGCCTTCTACCGAAATAAGTTGCAAATCGTTTGACTAGCGGCAGGAAAGAGAACAAGAAATATAACAATTTCGTACCCCAGAAAAACGCCGGACTATTTTATGCAAAATCGCGGAAAGCGATCGCATGCAGGACAGCTGAAACACCTTGGAGGCGCATGTAAATACATCTTGAAACGATGCGAAATCAATTGAATAGCAGATCATTTGATTTCGTGTTCAACGCCGATAGGTCACACCAAAACACACCGACTTTGATAAAAACAAACTAGCAGACGCAGCTTAAAGACAAGAGGTTAGCAAGACGACAACTATCGACTGTTAAAATAAGCAACAGTTCTATACTCTGGCTGGAGCTGACGAAAAAAAAAATTGCTGTTCACGGAAAGATCAGTCTCGCCCCTTGAGGTCTCGCCAGCGAATGACGAATGAGCCCAACGTTTAGGGGAGGTCTCATGAATCTAAAAAGCAGGTAAACCGTTTCATATTCGTTCGAACTACCACCATCCATTCCAACCAATGACCACAGCTAATACCCAGTGGATCCCATCAACGACGGTACGCTGATTTTATATTTTCCCCGCGACGCGTTTAACCCATCGCCCAACCGTACAATATAGTATACATTAAGGGGGAGTTCCCGTGGTTGTGTACATTACGGCGTTTCGACTTACGCGGCGTTTTGACGTAAGCGGCGCGCCATAGCCGGGCAACAGCTGAACGCGCCGGAGACGGCCGTACGCACGGCGAAGCACGGCGGTGTAGGTGGGGCTTCCTGCGCGGCGCTCTGCAGACGGCTCTTGGCTGCCGAGCGATCGCACACTCGCAACTGGAGTCGGGAGTCGAGTCGAGTCGACGTCGTTACAGCGCAGTCGCTGCAGGGTGGAGATGCTAAGTGGCCGGTGTTTCGTACGTCGTGTGCGCGTGGTGAGGCGATAGTCTCGCAGCTGACGGCGTGAGTCGGTGTGTCGCTGTAGACGCTGGTTGTCGGGGCTGGGAGACGCTACGGGAAGGGGGAAGGGGTTGCCTGGCACAGAGGGAGTGTGTGCTCGCGACACGGCAGCACTAGGTGTGTTCGCAGAAACCAACGACATACGGATACAAACACACCAACGCGAAGTGACCGCGAACGCAGTGACAATGGCGACGACGATCGCAGCGACCCCTGTCGGACAGGTGTGCACACTGGTGGCGCCATCGGGCGGTAACAGCACGAGTGTCACCGCGGAGGCGTCGTGACCATGGGCAATACGTTGTCGTGCGTTTCGTGTCGTGGCGAGGAGCCGGCCCGCAAGCCGAGCTACCGGACGGAAGTGCTGATGGCCCCGGACGCTACTCCCCAGGAGGGGAGGGGGGCGGCGGTGGCCACGACACGAGAGGACGGGGTCGTGGCGGATACTGAGTGCGCTGAGAGCGGGAGCGGTGCGATTGCCGTAGGGCAGGGAGATCCGGACGTGACGTCAGAAGACGCGGCCGCTGACATCGAAGGTGTAGTTATCGACGCGTTGTCGGACAACCAGAAGACGGCTAAGCAGGATACAGCCCCGGAAGTGGGAAACGCGATTGACGAAAAGCGTGCAGCTTCCGGGTCGACGGAGAAGACGTCAGACGACACGGTGACGGGGCCCGACACCGGGGGACGAACGGCGCGTGCTAAGCAGAAGGTGAAGGCGACAGTGTCGTGGGGCGACGGCGAACCGGAACCGGAAACGGAGCCGGAAATAGAGCCGACAGATGACGTCACTAGCGCAATGGTGACCGACCCGCGAGCCGGTACACAGACTGAGCAGGTAAGAGAGGTGAGGTGGTGGACCGCCATGTCACGTGACATAATCATAACGTCGTAATCACAACGGACAAAAACAGGACACGACACTCGTGTCAGGTTGACCAGCGGCAGGCCGGCGGTAAACGGCCACCGCCAGGAGCGGCGCCGCCGAAAATACAAATGTATTTTATGAATATAGACAATCTGGATCTAAGCGTCAACGTAATTATTCTAAACGAAGTAGCAACAAAAACAAGGGTTATTGGTGTCAAACCAAACATCATCGTGTCAATCTACCTGTCATACTAACTTCATCCGGCGACGCTCATCTAAATACCCCCATCCAACGTATTAGGTAGATACGTTCGCTGAACATACGTGTTATTTGTCACATGTCTATACGCATGTGTCTGAGTGTACGTGCGTGTTCGTGCGATCGCGCGCATGCACACGTGGATATTATATTATCAGTTAAGTAGGACGTACGTGCGTTTGAGAGATACCCCACGGTCACTCCGAACGAGTCAGCCACACAACTGTTCACATTGAGTCACAAGCGCCATTTTGGACCAACGTTAGTTATGGCCATGACATTTCAATTTTTCGCGGGTGCCAAGTTGGGTTCGTGCTGTGGCGGTCATATTGGATGTGTAGATCGTAACCACTTTTAGGAATTTTCGAATACTGAAAATCCATTTCAATTTCATACTCAACACATTTAGCAGTACTCTCATCAATAGTTACACTACTTGCAATTCTCAAGTTATTGCACAGACTATATCTGGGCGGCGGCCATGTTGAATTTTTCCAATACGGCCGCCACACCGTCAGCCCAAACGAGTCTTGGACAAATTCAACATGGCCTTGATAAAAATGAAAATAAACATCATGGCCGCATCTTACGTTGGTGCGTGTGACACATTGTGGTACACTGTGGTACACTGTGGTACATTGTGGTACATTGTAGTACATTGTGGTACATTGTGGTACATTGTGAACTGTTAAGGTGGCATTTTTTTATTGTAATCCATTGTTTACTATACGTGCGTGTCCTGACTATTATAGGTGTCCTGACTATTATAATTCTGACTTCTACGGTTGTCCTGATTACTAATTGCTATATATGTGTCCTGACTACTATAGGTCACCTGATTACTATATATGTCCTGACTACGATAGATGTCCTGACTACTATATGTGTCCTGATTACTATAGGTGTCCTGACTGCTATAGATGTCCTGACTGCTATAGATGTCCTGGTTACTATAGGTGTCCTGACTACTATAGATGTCCTGGTTAATATAGCTGTCCTGACTACTATAGATGTCCTGACTACTATAGGTGTCCTGACTACTATAGATGTCCTGACTACTATAGGTGTTCTGACTGCTACAGATGTCCTGGTTACTATAGGTGTCCTGACTACTATAGATGTCCTGGTTAATATAGGTGTCCTGACTACTATAGATGTCCTGACTACTATAGGTATCCTGACTACTATAGATGTCCTGACTACTATAGGTGTCCTGACTACTATAGATGTCCTGACTACTATAGGTGTTCTGATTACTACAGGTGTCCTGCTACTATAGGTGTCCTGCTACTATAGATGTCCTGCTACTATAGGTGTCCTGTTACTATAGGTGTCCTGCTACTGTAGGTGTCCTGACTACTATAGGTGTCCTGCTACTATAGATGTCCTGCTACTATAGGTGTCCTGCTACTATAGGTGTCCTGCTACTATAGGTGTCCTGCTACTATAGATGTCCTGCTACTATAGGTGTCCTGACTACTATAGATGTCCTGGTTAATATAGGTGTCCTGACTACTATATATGTCCTGACTACTATAGGTATCCTGACTACTATAGATGTCCTGACTACTATAGGTGTCCTGACTACTATAGATGTCCTGACTACTATAGGTGTTCTGATTACTACAGGTGTCCTGCTACTATAGGTGTCCTGCTACTATAGATGTCCTGCTACTATAGGTGTCCTGTTACTATAGGTGTCCTGCTACTGTAGGTGTCCTGACTACTATAGGTGTCCTGCTACTATAGATGTCCTGCTACTATAGGTGTCCTGCTACTATAGGTGTCCTGCTACTATAGATGTCCTGCTACTATAGGTGTCCTGCTACTATAGGTGTCCTGCTACTATATATGTCCTGCTACTATAGGTGTCCTGCTACTATAGGTGTCCTGCTACTATATATGTCCTGCTACTATAGATGTCCTGCTACTATATATGTCCTGCTACTATAGGTGTCCTGCTACTATAGATGTCCTGCTACTATATATGTCCTGCTACTATAGATGTCCTGCTACTATATGTGTCCTGCTACTATATATGTCCTGCTACTATATATGTCCTGCTACTATAGATGTCCTGCTACTATAGATGTCCTGCTACTATAGATGTCCTGCTACTATATATGTCCTGCTACTATAGATGTCCTGCTACTATAGGTGTCCTGCTACTATAGGTGTCCTGCTACTATAGATGTCCTGCTACTATAGGTGTCCTGCTACTATAGGTTCCTGCTACTATAGGTGTCCTGCTACTATAGATGTCCTGCTACTATAGGTGTCCTGCTACTATAGGTGTCCTGCTACTATAGGTGTCCTGACTACTATAGATGTCCTGCTACTATATATGTCCTGCTACTATAGATGTCCTGCTACTATAGGTGTCCTGCTACTATAGGTGTCCTGCTACTATAGGTGTCCTGCTACTATAGGTTCCTGCTACTATAGGTGTCCTGCTACTATAGATGTCCTGCTACTATAGGAGTCCTGCTACTATAGATGTCCTGCTACTATATATGTCCTGCTACTATAGGTGTCCTGCTACTATAGATGTCCTGCTACTATAGATGTCCTGCTACTATAGGTGTCCTGCTACTATAGATGTCCTGCTACTATAGGTGTCCTGCTACTATAGGTGTCCTGCTACTATAGGTGTCCTGCTACTATAGGTGTCCTGCTACTATAGGTGTCCTGCTACTATAGGTGTCCTGCTACTATAGGTGTCCTGCTACTATAGGTGTCCTGCTACTGTAGGTGTCCTGCTACTATAGGTGTCCTGCTACTATAGGTGTCCTGCTACTATAGGTGTCCTGCTACTATAGGTTCCTGCTACTGTAGGTGTCCTGCTACTATAGGTGTCCTGCTACTATAGGTTCCTGCTACTATAGATGTCCTGCTACTATAGGTGTCCTGCTACTATAGGTGTCCTGCTACTATAGGTGTCCTGCTACTATAGGTGTCCTGCTACTATAGGTTCCTGCTACTATAGGTGTCCTGCTACTATAGATGTCCTGCTACTATAGGAGTCCTGCTACTATAGATGTCCTGCTATTATATATGTCCTGCTACTATAGGTGTCCTGCTACTATAGATGTCCTGCTACTATAGATGTCCTGCTACTATAGGTGTCCTGACTACTATAGATGTCCTGCTACTATAGGTGTCCTGACTACTATAGGTGTCCTGCTACTATAGGTGTCCTGCTACTATAGGTGTCCTGCTACTATAG
>JAODUO010000485.1:335000-367145 GCA_025642075.2 Ridgeia piscesae
TATTATCCACGTGTTTGTTCCATGTCAGATCCTGAGAAATGGTCACACCTAATAGTTTGGCATGGCAAACTTGTGCTATATCCCTCCCATCAATCTTTATATTCGGGATAGTGCTTCTGAAATTGCCATCTTGTGCAAAACTAATGATTATTTCTTTTGATTTTTCCGAATTAATGTTCATGTCATTCTGTTCTGTCCATCTAGCAGCAATATCAACCGACTCTTGTATAACAGATACATCATTTCTGTCGCATATTTCAAATAACGTACTGTCATCTACATACTTATATAATGGAACAGTCGTTCTTAAATCATTTATATAAACAAGGAAACATTTAGGTCCAGACAATGTCCCTTGCGGTACTCCCCCATTGGGATGACCAGAATGGGAATATTCATTTCCAATTTTTACTCGTTGAGCTCTGTCTAATAGAAATGTTGCCATCCATCTTAAAATATGTGCGGGCAACCCATACGACTGTAGCTTATCTAGCAACAAATGATGATTAATAAGATCAAACGCTTTGCTAAAGTCTAGCATTACAACTCTGACATAAGAATTCAATTTATCTGTCGCCTTATACCACATATGAGCCAGTTCGACAAGAACGTCTGTTGTGGACGTTCCGCTAATTCCCCCAAATTGCTTAGCATCAATTTCACCTTCAATTGTTTCATCCACCCATTTCATTATTATTCATTCAAACACCTTGGCAGCTATTGGAGTTAGTTAAATTGGTCTAATGTCTTTTTCAATCGACACAGGGGGG
The DNA here is from genome assembly GCA_025642075.2 of Ridgeia piscesae. Taxonomy (NCBI): domain Eukaryota; kingdom Metazoa; phylum Annelida; class Polychaeta; order Sabellida; family Siboglinidae; genus Ridgeia; species Ridgeia piscesae. Next base: position 335,771 of record JAODUO010000485.1, read on the forward strand.
CTTGTTTTTGGCAACGGTATTACATTGGCCATTTTCCATTCCATAGGAGTACACCTTCTCTTAATGAATTGTTAAAAATAGCAGTTAATGGAGGGGCGAGAACATTTGCATAAGTTCTTAACACCCATGCAGGGATGTTGTCAGGCCCAGTAGCCTTGTTGGCTTTAACACTCTCCAAGGCTTTAAAAGTAGTACATACGCTTATCACATACTGATCCGGCAGTTCCTCGTTAACGTCGAACACCTTGTGACTCTTATTTAACCGAGGCAAATGGTCACTCACAGACACAAAGAAATCATTCATTGTATTGGCCAGTAAGCCACAATCACCATCCGTTGTTTTGTTAGCTAGACCTTGCATGCATGATTTGCCATTTGTTTTAAGTCCCATTATTGTTTTCATATGCTTCCACCAATCGTGGGATCCCGATTCATGCATTGCTGCAATTTGTGTTTGGTAAAAATTATACTTAAGTTTCGAAGCGGCTCGGTTGACCTTATTACGCAATATTTTTGCTTGATTCAAATCACCACTCATGTGAGCTCGCTGTCTTTTACGAACTAAGTCTCTGAACCAGTCTGTGACCCATGGCTTATCAGCCGTATGCCTCGTAACAATTTTAGTAGGAAAGCATATTTCCATCAGGTTGCAAATAACCGTTTGATAATATGAATACTGATCTGCACATGAATCAAGCCCTAAATAGGGGTTCCCATTTGATGGCTGATAAAGCCATACTGAATGTGGCTTTTTCTTTTGGCCCCATACACCTTACGGTTAACCGTGTCACGCATCCAGTATCAACTGAGTTTTTCGCTTTAGGTTTACGCAAAACCATGTTATGGTCCGATGACCCCAGTTCGGAAATAGTACACCTCCTCCATATTCGTCCATATTTTGTCTAATATCGCCTGTCCACGTGTTACAACATTAACTACTTGGACAAATCTATAGTGGGTTTTCATAAAGTTATCCCGCAACTGGTTGAAATCGCCAGTTATGATCACACCACATTCTGGGTGTTTTCGCATTACAGTGTCAATGTTGGTGATTCAATGATCACGTATTTTCAAATACTCCGTCTTTGGAGTATAATATAAACATGCTACCAGTATACATGAAAATTTTCGAGGCGTTTTCTTTGGCATCCACATTACTTCTAAATCATGAACCTCCATATCATTCAATCTCTTATACATTAAACCATTTCTAATGTAGCAGGCTACACCATCGGCTCGTCCATGACCCCTATCTTTTCTCTCCAAGCAAAACAATTGCATAGTAAGGCTACTTGAATCCATATAGTCTTTAAACCATGTCTCACTAACACATACAATTGAAACATCATGTGTTGTTACAGTTACATGCAATTCGTCCACTTGTTCACTGTTCAAAGATCTGGCATTTAAATTAATGAAAGACGTCCGGACTGCCACAGTATACACGGACGTCCAACCTCTACTGACTTAACAAGACAAAGCAACACTTATTGCATGCCACAAATGCAATTAGTTTGAATATTATCTAACTATGTTCAGTGTTATACAAAGATAACAATCAACTGTCGTATTAGACGTTCGCTTATGAGCCTTCTCAATACTTCCCCCCTGTCAGTTAAAAAATACGTTTTTTTTCGTCAAATTTGTAAACGTAACATTTCTTCTCACATGAAGCGAACTTCAATCGGCTGAAATACATATCCAATAGAGTTCGGTTGCTTTATTTCCATCGTCTTTTAACCACTACAAGTCACCGGCGTTAGCTTATTAAAGCGTATCGCCGGGAACGGATCGCCGAATTCCGTAAAAACACCGCTACGTCAAACGACACTTTTATTGCGCTCGATCATACTGTGACGTCATCGCGTATGGCTTCGTGCCTGTGACGTCATCACGCTGCCGGCTTCAGCGGTAACGTGCGGCTCGCTTGGGCGATAATGTCGGTCCGCGGCGCTGCATGTAATGCCATAGTTAACGACGATCGGTGTTTTGCCTTTTCCGTGTTCGCTTCTGCGCGTTCTGGCCGCCTCCATCACCTTTCGGGGCGTCAGATTTACGACCGACAGACTGATCGGGGCCGCTGTTGTTTATTCGTTATTTGGACTAACGTACGTCGTTGTTTGTAGAATTCACGGATGCAAGTTGATGCTGCCGGGTCCTACGTAAACATCGTTGTCTACCTCGCATCCCAGGTACGTTTACCGCACCACATCCCCCGAAAGTAGACATATGCACGACGTGTGTGTGTGTGTGTGTGTGTGTGTGTGTGTGTGTGTGTGTGCGTGCGTGCGTGCGTGCGTGCGTGCGTGCGTGCGTGCGTGCGTGCGTGCGTGCGTGCGTGCGTGCGTGCGTGCGTGCGTGCGTGTGTGCTTGCGTGCGTGCATGTGTGTGTTATAATTTATGACACTTATTTTAATCTCTGCTTGTCAAAGAATGTCTTTATCGTTTTTCTTTTACATTCGGGATACATTGCGTATTCTTCTCACGAACCAAATGTCCGTTACATCTGTGCTTACAATTAGATCAATACACCTTTCGTTTAATTTATCACCTTCGCCATGATGCGATGTAGAAACGAGTTTTCTTGTGACAATCGCATTCACGCCTCTGTTTGGAAATATCTATACTGCGGTCGCCTCAGCCACGGCGCCCGCTTACTTAAGGCGATTAGACCGCCGGAGTCCGCGTCTTCGTGTACTCTATTTCGCAAGCGCAAGCCTAATTATTTTCCGGTAACCCGATTGGCCGGAAGCTCCTCGTCAGCTGCGGCGGTCCGTCGGCGGTGAAGCCGGTCCGAGCTCTGCCAACGTCAATCTGCCGCCCTGTCAGACTCGTGTGCGCGAGGACGTCGGTAATAAGCTTCGTCGTTTGCAATCGTGACGACACCGACGCGTCGCCAGCTCACCGGTGCAGCGTCAGGTCGATACTTGTGACATTAGCAGCCGCAGTGAAGACGCTGTGACATATTCTAGACGACTGTTTCGTCGCCGTCGCCGTCGCTGTCGTTGTGGTCGTTGTCGAGAATGTGCTTCGTCGGGAAGTGGGTAGTAGTGACCGTTCCCCCAGCCGTCGACCCTACTCATGTATCGTTCTTCTTCCTCCTCTCTCTCTCTCTCTCTCTCTCTCTCTCTCTCTCTCTCGGTCTCTTCTCATTATCTCGTACTCTCTATTGCAGCTGTTTCCAAAAGGGGTACGCATATGTACCCCCGGGGGTACGCCAGATGTTTTCCAAGTGGGACGCGGCGGATTATAGTTGAAAGTAAAAGTTACGGTATCTTGTGTGCTAATGGTGTTCGAGCTTTGTACCAAAGACGGAGACTTCAAGGAAGATACCTCAAAGAGACTACCTCCCTTGGAGATGTTAGAGTTCGCTACGAATGACGGGGGAATATTCCGAAACGTCTCCAAATCTGATAAAACTGGGGAATTGTCATATAGGACAATGTTTGCGTGTATGCGTGGATGGTGTGCTGGACATGCTAATCGGTTTACCTTGATTCAACATTATTTTTCTGAATGATCCACCGCTTCGTTCTCGCATCCAAAATATTCCCGCCAGAGCTAAAACAATAATTTGGTTATGTTACCGATATGTAGATATCGCCAAAACCAATTCTCTTGGTACACAATTTTCTTTTGCCAAGAGTTTCATGCGGGCCAAAAGACGCAGCAGGGATGTGAAATGACAATTGAAGCCTACACAAAGTTATGTAATGAAGTGGGGAAATCAGGAACTTGGCCATCCGCACAGGTGGACAAGTCAGTCTAGCCAGATACTCCTGCGTCTAGTTTTGAACCGACTGCGCCCACGAGCAGAAAATATCATTGCTGAAGAAGAAGCGGGCTTCGAAAAGGACGCAGCACAGTTGAGTAGAACGAGGAGTTCCGAAAATACCAGAAACAATATTCCATAATTTCTTAGACTCCAAAAAAGCCTTTGTTTGATCCGGTATGCCAAGAAGGAAAGTGCGCAACTCTGAGAAAGTTCAACATTAGCCAAGGAATTGTAAATGCAATCGAGGCCTTGTATCCAAAATCCAGTGCAGTTCTCATTGAAGATGCAATTAGTAAATGGTTCTCCACCCAGGTTGGTGTGAGACACGGTTGTATAATCTCACCTACTATAGAATACATCGTTATGGAGGCACTAAAGCTTTATTATTATTATTATTATTATTCCATGGATTTGAGGGGATCGCAAGCTTTGGAGCTAGATCAATCACCTACGCCTGGCTGATGACCTAGACTTGCTGGCGGACAAAGCTGAAGAACTGATCGACCTGACAAGTAGACACGAGGAGACTGCAACGAGGTTTGGCATGCTAACCACTGCAGAAATAAATAAAGTAATGAGGATGGGAACCAACTCACCTCACTTACTCTCCCTTCCCTTCACTCTCCTCGTCTTTCTCCTTCTATTCCTCCTCTTCTATCACCCTCTCCTCCCTCTCGTCGCATCCGGTCAATTGGTCAGCTGTCGGTGTCTGTTGCAGGTGTTCTACCCCGCCTACTTGACCTATCTGCAGCAGAAGAACCCGGACGAATACGACCAAAAGCGGGTCTTCCTCGAGAAGTACACGGACCCGAAGCGCATCATGAAGACCGACCGAGGCAGAGGTGAGGTGCTGGCGCGTCTCTCCGTGTCCCTCTTTGTAACTGTGACGTGTGAACACAGGGCCAATTTGCACGGCCCCAGAATCACGTCAACCCTCTTCTCCGCTGTTTATCGCAAGTGTAACATAATATTCCAGCACATATATATATTACGGAAATGTCCCTGACGGATTGTGCGCGTGGAACTAGAGGTTGACGTTAAACAAATTAGACAATAACTTGACCTATCCTCGTCCCAGTAGTGGACTGCGGTAGGTGCAAATAGGACGAGCGACAATTCGCGCATGCGTACTAACAGAGCGCAGTTTCACTTCCGTTGAGTTCGACTCCAGTTGTAAGAGTGTTCCGTGAGGTCGCTCCGTCGCGTAGCGGTGGTTTTGCGATACAAGCTCTAATCTCTACTCCGAGACGAACGGAATGTGAAATGGCGCTGTGTTGACATGTGCGCGCGAATGGATACTTAATTAATGTAGTCGCCTGACCGCGATCAATTCATTAAACGAATGCGTAAACGTTCCTGACATTGTCTGACAACCACTAAACGCTGACAGCCGTCAGGGCAGCTAATGACAGCGATCCACTAACACAACACTACCGCAAGACTAGAACAAAAATAGTGAGCAGCCACATAATTCCCGACCATATAATCCCCGACCACATAATCCCCGACCACATAATCCCCGACCACATAATCCCCGACCACATAATTCCCGACCACATAATTCCCGACCATATAATCCCCGACCCCCGAAACAACGCAAAACATTGTACACACATGTATGTTATATTACCTTTAGTATTGTTACATATTAAATATAATATTATATTAACATTGTGGGATATAATGTTAGTATACATATATATATATATATATATATATATATATATATATATATATATGATATATATTCAATAAAAATATACTATATATATATATATATATATATATATATATATATATATAACACAAATATACGTGTTTAATGCTCTTAGAATTAAGGCAAAATTATATTTGTCGTAGAAGGCCTGCATACACTTCATCATTAGATATAAATATATTAATGAAGATTATATTGATAATGTTTACGATGATGCAATTATGGTGATTATTTGCATGGATACGGTAAAATGATCGTCCACAATATTAATATATGTAATATGTAACAATAGCTAAAGGCATGGACATTGACCGAAACATACCTACTGGATTCGAACGCGTTCACTGGATACCGACGTAGAGGCGATGTTACTAGCAACCAACGAACTAACAGAAACCTATTCAGTTGTCAATTCAAGTACAGCGCTAATAGTATCACCGATCAGGAAATGTTTCAATAAGGTCGTCGGCCACTGGTAATATCATTATCTGGTTGTTCAGCTGGCTAGTTATGGCAGCTACAAAACAAGTGTGAACTATGTTAAATTTAAGTAATCTGTATCATAGCAAAGGCACGATAAAAGGCAAAATCCACTGATATAATTCAGCAAGAACCACCATAGCAAAGGTAAATCGTATCCTGACAAAACCAAGCAATTACAGCTAAGGTAATTTTTAGTATATTTTTTGAAAATGAAACTGGAGCCAACTGATGTAGCTGATCCTGCCCCTGACCCAGGCATCCTGGACTATTAAGAAACTGACGGGTGGGGAAGTGGAGACTACCGCACAGGAGACTTAACTTTGGGCCCACATAATTACAATAACGCCAGGGACACACATAAACATTATTTCGGTACGGTTACTCGTTCTTGTCAAAGTGTCAACGAAAAGAAACCTTTTCGACCAAACCGTACAGGACCGTGTCGTGACTGTGAGAACTGCAGGCCGACAGAACCACGGTGTGACTACAGTCAGACAAATTACTTTATGTCGAACAGCTGAAGGCCGACGGAATCTTTGAGCAATGAATGGTCGACAGAACTGTGCAGCGAGAAGAGACAGACTCGACTGGACGCTTTCATTGGATGGAGTCTGTAAACGGACAGCGACCAAAATGAACGGAATGGACTGGAATAGAACGGACAACGTCCGAATAGAACGCATAACCACTATTAAATTGAACTGACAAGGTTTGAACTAACTGGACAACAACATGCTCGACATAACGGACTACAAATAAACGTAACGGACAACCGCTAGCACTGAACGGACACGAAATGATCTGGTAACAACAAGACACAACGGACAACCGCCGATCATAACGGACAAAACGCTTAGCGGAACGACAATGCCCCCCCCCCGTTGGTCGCGAGTTTACGCATACTTACTGTTTCAGAATATCGACCTCTTCCTTCATCCCGAGACGACGACGCACAACGTTGAAAGGACTCGACAATGACCGAATGCAACACGATAACAGCCAAACAGAACTGACAATAACTAGCGAAACGGACAGCGGCTGGACGGACTGAACGGACAAGAGTGAAACAGAATGTTAGCAGCCGAACGGAGACGACAACAGGCGAACTACGAACTAACAGGACGGCGTGTGACGTGAACGGAAAATGAACACTCGACCTCCCGCCAGATGCAACGGAATACCACCTAACGAAACGGACAAGGAAAAACAGCTCGAATGAACGAACGAGCCTACGCGATCGACGACACTGACAGGGATGTGGCCGTGACACACGAGTTCGACTCGACAAACGCACAGGAATCTAAACGGCACGACGACGACCCCGACTCCCGAGACGTTCCGGTGAGTTCCGACTATGACCGAGACTTTCCGATGAGAGCCGACAGCACCCAAGACGATCCGTTCCGATGAGCGCCGACGATGACCGAGACGTTCCGACCAGATCCGATGACGGCCGAAGTGACGGCACAGCAACCTCCTCTGACAGACGGTCCACGTGTGTTTGCTCGTTTCAGGATACCGGCTACGTCGTCGCAGCGAGTCGACGCTATTCGACGAGAAAGAGGCGATAGAGCAAGATGAGGAAGAACAGGAAGAGGAAGAGGAAGAGGAAGAGGAAGAGGAAGAGGAAGAGGAAGAGGAACAGGAACAGGAACAGGAAAAGGAAGAGGAGATAACTGAGGAAAAAGAGTCAACTGGGCAAAAGGAAAGCGAAACAGTAATTGCGGTCAACGAGAGCAAATTTAAAAGTGAACAAACGTCGGCCGAAACCTCCGAGACGAGCGAAGAAACGAACTCATCGTCGGCAGAGAGACAGACGATAGAAACGTCACATAGTAAAGAGGCGGTCGACAACAACACTGTGGACACTAACGAGGCAGATCCTAGCATATCGTCGGAGAGTAGCGTCAAAGAGCCACGGTGTATAAAAGGTTGCTTCTAGACAGAACCAGCGCAGGATGCGATGACCCGGAGCACAGTTGAACATTTGCCTGCTTGTAACCCGTTCTTTAAACCCGTCTCAGTGTCGCTGTTTCACGTTCAATCCTGGACGAATTGCAGCGATTCAGCGCAACTCTGACGTACACATTTGTGTGGTAAATTAGTGGGATATTCCCAAATAGCAGGAATACAAACAGTCAGACATTTTTACTAAAGCATGTTATACATATAATTTGGGTATTCCCACACAGTACTGTGTAATGCATATTGTATGCACATTTTTCCGGTACTGTAATATGTGTAGGTTGTAAAGTATATTGGAATGTTAATCATAATGTTTTTGATGCTTAGCTAGAGACCTTTAAGTTTTCGATTTACGTGGTGTCGTCAGCGCTGTTTATACATTGTTGCTTTATGATTTCTATTTATGACAATAAACGTACGATGTGTTTATATAAATACGACGGGCGATGTTAACATGAATATGTATTTTATGTCTATCACGGATATTTCTGCTGCACTGTTACCAATGTAATGTAACTAACAACACGGCATATCCACATATTCAGACACACACGCACGCATACACACGCACGCCCGCACGCACGCACGCACGCACGCGCACGCACGCACGCACGCACGCACGCACGCACGCGCACACGCGCACACGCGCACACGCGCACACGCAACACGCATACACACAAACGCACGCACACACACGCATGCACGCACGCGCACACGCGCACACGCGCACACGCACACACGCACACACGCACACACGCACACACGCACACACGCACACACGCACACGCACACACGCGCACACGCGCACACGCGCACACGCACACACGCACACACGCACACACGCTCCCACGCACACACGCACACACGCACACACGCACACACGCACACACACGCACACACGCACACACGCGCGCGCGCACAAACGCACACACGCACACGCACACGCACACGCACACGCTTTTAATAATATTATGTCTGTAAAACATGACGCACGCATTCGCACGCTTGCACGTACATAGGTGTATGGGACACGCATGCGCTCATGTATGTTCGCATGTGCTCGCGTGTGTGTGGTCTGTATACTGCATTGAAACACCTAGACGGTAAGAACTCCCGTAGGCCGTTGTTATGCGCCGATATCGCCCGAGACTTGATGTAGTTGTTGTGTTGGCGTAGACCCTGGGTACGCCCTAGTACTGTTACCGCTCGATGCCAATGACCCTGGACGAAAAGCCGTATGCAAGACGGGTGAGGTTTTGTTTCTAGAACTCCATTATGTTGTGCTATTTATGCTTTGCTAAAGATGAGATCGTGTCTTCTGGCCTGTCGTTATAGACCTCGTACTCTTATCGTATTATACAATTGTCGAAGATTGAGTGAGGTAATCCTCAGGAAATGTCATCGTCGGCCTATGCCATTTGATGGGACCGTCACTAACACGGTTTGTTCTGTCGTTGCAATCACGACTACACTCTGTTTTGTCGTTCTTCCCTCACTCACTCACTCACTCACTCACTCACTCACTCACTCACTCACCACTCACTCACTCACTCACTCACTCACTCACTCACTCACTCACTCACTCGCCCACTCTCTTTCCTTCTTTCTCTTCCTCCGTCCCCCCTCTCTATCTATCTATCAATCTCTCTCTCTCTCTCTCTCTCTCTCTCTCTCTCTCTCTCTCTCTCTCCTTCTTTATATATATATATATATATATATATATATATATTATATATATATATATATATATATATATATATATATATATATCTTCTCTCTCTCTCTCTCTCTCTGTTACTTGCTTTCTGTTTAAGCTGTGTATCTTCAACGCATTTATTCTGTTACACCACTGACATATTCTTGATTGCAGTTGGTTAGTTCATTTTAATATAAATCCATAGGCACAAACTTATGCCTTTTGCTTCCCTTTGATTTGCAATAAGCTTTATTAATGTGTCGAACTACGGTTGACAGCAGGTACCAAGCTCTACTACTCTAAACACTACATCAGCGACTATATCATCAAACGAAGCAAGAAGAAGAAACGAAAACAAAAGAAGGCAGCCCGTCTGGTCAACACTCTCATAAAAATTCTACACGTACGTAACACTTTTCACGGCAACCCTACTGCCATCTAGCGGATTAGTGTGTACTACGTATTCCCCTGTCGGGCAGGAAGGAACTGCAATTGGACGTTTTAACAACCAACTACCTATGTCTTCCCAAGTAGCGGGGCTATTCTCCCACTGCTGCAAGCGTTTACTAAATCAGTGCAATGTAGATTATGTCGACATCATTTCGTCTCGCTCTTAGTCCTAGCCGATGTGTTAGAGTTCACGCAATGCATTAGTATAAGTCTACGTGTCTTGTCACCTTTGGATAAAGCAAACTACATTTCGTACATATATTTACCCTAAAGTAAATATGTACGGATAAATATACTATCATGGGACATGACTCCATATATTGAAACAACATGTAACCTTTTCAACACATATACATGGCTATTCCCTTGACCTCTTGCTGACCCATTCAACTTGAATAATATAAAAACCGTACTGTTTCAGGTGGGTTATCAGACCATCAATAATTGTTTATATTAACAAGTTTATGACACCATGGAGTGCACCAAAAATCCAATAGACCTATACATAAAATATACATCACCAGCACTACCGTTAGTGACGATATTTTATATTCAGATTTGAACAGAAACCCAACAAATTATGATATAATGTGTATATATATATATATATATATATATATATATATATATATATATATATATATATATATATATAATATATAATATATATATATATAATATATATATATATATATATATATATATAATATATATATATATATATATATATATATATATATATATATATATATATATATATATATATATATATATATATATTATATATATATATATATATATATATATATATATATATATATAATATTATATATAATTTGTAATTATATATATATATATATATATATATTCATAATTTGTACAGTACAGCTTTGATCATCTATATAGTTATGATTGACTTGTTGTCCATAAAGTCAAAATATTTAGACTGTGCTTAATATAGCTGCATCTGGTCCTTGGAATTCAGGCGCAACAGAAGTTACCTAATTTATTTATTATATAAACGTTACCATTTACAATTTTTTACATTTATTTGTTCGTATCATCTGAGTCACCATAACTGAAGTATGATCTGAACAACGTTTACTACTATTTGATTAAATTCTTTTGGGAATCAACGTCACTGGTTATCCTGATTCGATTAAACTTCAAACATATTAGATGTACGGAAGGTGTCAATCTAGCCCCTATCGGTTCCGGCACCTTAAAACACCAACACCAACACCAACACCAACACCAACACCAACACCAACACCAACACCAACACCAACACCAACACCAACACCAACACCAACACCAACACCAACACCAACACCAACACCAACACCAACACCAACACCAACACCAACACCAACAAACAACAACAACAACAACAACAACAACAACAACAACAATAACAATAACAATAACAATAACAATAACAATAACAATAACAATAACAATAACAATAACAATAACAATAACAATAACAATAACAATAACAATCAACAACAACAACAACAACAACAACAACAACGCACTACCCATCTACATCATCCCACAGCTCGGTCTTAACGTATTACGCCTGACCCGAAGTTGTGTCCGTGGTACCACAGGACGTCCTGGGTGAGCTCGGCAGCAACCGCGCCGCGCCCGACCACGTGAAGGCGCTGGCTCGCTACACCAAAGACGCTCTCGACCAAGGCGCGACCGGCCAGAACAAAACCGCTCTGGCCCAACGCTACGTCGAGACGGCCTCACAGGTGTCGGACACGGGGCTCGACGCGACGGGTAGTCAGCACTCTTCCATGAGCGGTGTGACCATGTTCGTGCAGGAGGCGATCGACAAAGTGGTGCACGAGCTGGAGAGTGATATGGACCACGGCCGAGGAACGTACGGGCAGAAGGCATTCGCGGACAAGGCGGCGTTGGTCGCAGACAATGTGGTCCACTCGGCGCTCGAAGAGATCGGGATGAGGCTTTCAACAGGTGGGCTGTCGTGTAGAACGATGTCTCTGTAGCCTTGTAAATGCCTCTACCGGCACAGCTTTGGTTGGTGCTTACGACGCTTTCTTGCACAACCACTGCTGTCGTTGCAATCACGATCACGCTGTTTGTTTTGTAGTTGCAATCACGATCACGCTGTTTGTTTTGTAGTTGCAATCACGATCACGCTGTTTGTTTTGTAGTTGCAGTCGCGATCACACTGTTTGTTTTGTAGTTGCAGTCGCGATCACACTGTTTGTTCTGTCGTTGCGTTGCAATCACGATCACGCTGTTTGTTTTGTAGTTGCAGTCGCGATCACACTGTTTGTTCTGTCGTTGCAATCACGATCACGCTGTTTGTTTTGTAGTTGCAGTCGCGATCACACTGTTTGTTCTGTCGTTACAATCACGATCACGCTGTTGTTTTGTAGTTGCAGTCGCGATCACACTGTTTGTTCTGTCGTTGCAATCACGATCACGCTGTTTGTTTTGTAGTTGCAGTCGCGATCACACTGTTTGTTCTGTCGTTGCAATCGCGATCACACTGTTTGTTCTGTCGTTGCAATCGCGATCACACTGTTTGTTCTGTCGTTGCAATCGCGATCACACTGTTTGTTCTGTCGTTGCAATCGCGACCACACTGTTTGTTCTGTCGTTACAATCGCGATCACACTGTTTGTTCTGCCGTTGCAATCACGATCACACTGTTTGTTCTGTCGTTGCAATCACGGTCACACTGTTTGTTCTGTCGTTGCAATCGCGATCACACTGTTTGTTCTGTCGTTGCAATCGCGATCACACTGTTTGTTCTGTCGTTGCAATCACGATCACACTGTTTGTTCTGTCGTTGCAATCGCGATCACACTGTTTGTTCTGTCGTTGCAATCACGATCACACTGTTTGTTCTGTCGTTGCAATCACGATCACACTGTTTGTTCTGTCGTTTCAATCACGATCACACTGTTTGTTCTGTCGTTGCAATCGCGATCACACTGTTTGTTCTGTCGTTGCAATCGCGATCACACTGTTTGTTCTGTCGTTGCAATCGCGACCACACTGTTTCTTCTGTCGTTTCAATCACGATCACACTGCTTGTTCTGTCGTTGCAATCGCGATCACACTGTTTTTCTGTCGTTGCAATCACGATCACACTGTTTGTTCTGTCGTTGCCATCACGATCACACTGTTTGTTCTATCGTTGCAATCGCGATCACACTGTTTGTTCTATCGTTGCAATCGCGATCACACTGTTTGTTCTGTCGTTGCAATCGCGATCACACTGTTTGTTATGTCGTTGCAATCACGATCACACTGTTTGTTCTGTCGTTGCAATCACGATCACACTGTTTGTTCTGTCGTCGCAATCGCGATCACACTGTTTCTTCTGTTGGTGCAATCGCGATCACACTGTTTCTCCCTATCTCTTTCTCGTTTCTCGATATCCCTACCTCTCCCTCTTTTTCTCTCAATATATATATATATATCTTTCCCTCCTTCCTTTCCTGTCTCTCTCTCCCTCCCTTCGGTCCTCAATCTCTCTCCATCCCTTCCTCTCTCCCACTCTCCACCCCCTCCCCATCTCTCGTCTACCTCCCTGCCTCCTTCTATCTCTTCCTCTCTCTCTCTCTCTCTCTCTCTCTCTCTCCTCCCTCGTTCTCTGCCTGTTGTCTCATGGTATGTTGTCAAGACACATTGCTCTGAAGTAAGACGACGTCTGGTGTGATTTCTCCTTATCAGAGGATGAGCGACAGACGAAGACCTCTCGTCGCTCTCAGCTGGAGGTCGCTCTTGCCGACGCCGCCTCCCTCATCGCCCACATCCTCGCAGACACCATCGAGAAGTTCATGTTGAAGGAGGACGACATGAAACCGGCACCGGCCGTCCAAACTAAGACTTCGATTGGCGAAGAGCCGACTAAACCTACGACCGACGACCAGCCGACAGCGGAGTTGGACCAGGCGGCTACTCCGACTGCCGTGGAGTCCCCGCCACCTGACGTCGGCTTCAAGGCAGGTTCGGCAACATCGGTGGTGTCTCCTGAGGTTGTTTCGAAGCCTGATTCACCTGAGTCGCCATCACCTGACATGGGTTACCAGGCTGCTTCGGCGAAGTCTTCACAGCCTGACACGGATCAACAGGCTGATTCGGCGAAGTCTTCACAGCCTGATACGGATCACCAGGCTGCTTCGGAACCATCGATGGAGTCGGAGATAGCAATGAATGTCGTGAAGAGCACCCTACAATCGGCCGCCGGGGACGTGAGTAGCGAGGTCAACTCTGAGCCCCCGAATCTCGCGGCCGGAAAATCCGACCACACCTTCAAGCCGATCGAGTTGTTCTTCGGGGACCTGCCGATGCCCATCAGTAGTGAGGTGGCTGGCCAGTCGCTGTCCATTATCTCCATAAAGCGAGACAGCGACCTCGCTAAAGGCTCAGACAAGCCGGCCATGCGGAACTCGTTCCGCAGTCTCATCAACCCGGACTTGAGTCGTCTAGAACGGTTCATGGTAGGTGCTGTTTGGTTATTTCACTCACTCACTCACTCACTCACTCACTCACTCACTCACTCACTCACTCACTCACTCACTCACTCACTCACTCACTCAATCAATCAATCAATCAATCAATCAATCAATCAATCAATCAATCAATCAATCAATCAATCAGTCACACACTCACTCACTCACTCACTCACTCACTCACTCAATCAATCAATCAATCAATCTCAATCAATCAATCAATCAATCAATCAATCAATCAATCAATCAATCAATCAATCAATCAATCAATCAATCAGTCACACACTCAGTCACTCACTCACTCACACACTCACTGTTTCAAATAATAATAATAATAATCGTGGTACCGTGGTATCGTGGTATCGTGGTATCGTGGTATCGTGGTATCGTGGTATCGTGGGTTCTCTTCACGTTGGGTCGTGTATTCCGTTGTGTTTATTTGGGTAACTGGTGGTATTGCATTTACTTGGTATGCGTGGTACTGTGTCCATTTGGGTAACTGGTGGTATTGCATTTACTTGGTTATGCGTGGTACTGTGTCCATTTGGGTCGTGTGTGGTACTGTGTTCACTTAGGTCGTGTGTGGTACTGTGTTCACTTAGGTCGTGTGTGGTACTGTATTCACTTAGGTCGTGTGTGGTACTGTGTTCCCTTAGGTCGTTTGTGGTACTGTGTTCACCTAGGTCGTGTGTGGTACTGTGTTCACTTAGGTCGTGTGTGGTACTGTATTCACTTAGGTCGTGTGTGGTACTGTGTTCACTTAGGTCGTTTGTGGTACTGTGTTCACTTAGGTCGTGTGTGGTACTGTGTTCACTTAGGTCGTGTGTGGTACTGTGTTCACTTAGGTCGTGTGTGGTATTGTGTTCACTTAGGTCGTGTGTGGTACTGTGTCCACTTAGGTCGTGTGTGGTACTGTGTCCACTTAGGTCGTGAGTGGTACTGTGTTCACTTAGGTCGTGTGTGATAAGATGTTCACTTAGGTCGTGTGTGGTACTGTGTTAACTTAAGTCGTGTATGGTGCTGTATTCATTTGGGTCGTGTGTGGTGTTGTATTTATTTAAGTCGGTTGTGGTACAGTGTTCATTTGAGTCGTGTGTGGTACTATGTTCATTTGGGTCGTGTTTGGTACTGTGTTCACTTGGGTTGTGTGTAGTACGTGTGTTCACTTCAGTCGTGTGTTTTGTTGTGTTGCTCTTGCATCGTTCGTGATGTTGCGTTTATTTCGATCGTGCTTCGTGTTGTTTTTGTGTGATACATGCATGATGTCGTGGTGACAGTGGTACGTGGTGTCGTGGTGACAGTCATACGTGGTGTCGTGGTGACAGTCTTACGTGGTGTCGTGGTGACAGTCGTACGTGGTGTTGTGGTGATAGTCGTACGTGGTGTCGTGGTGACAGTCTTACGTGGTGTCGTGGTGACAATCTTGCGTGGTGTCGTGGTGACCGTCGTACGTGGTGTCGTGGTGACAGTCTTACGTTGTGTCGTGGTGAGAATCGTACGTGGTGTCGTGGTGACAGTCGTACATGGTGTCGTGGTGACAGTCGTACGTGGTGTCGTGGTGACAGTCTTACATGGTGTCGTGGTGACAGTCGTACGTGGTGTTGTGGTGACAGTCTTACGTTGTGTCGTGGTGAGAATCGTACGTGGTGTCATGGTGACAGTCGTACATGGTGTCGTGGTGACAGTCGTACGTGGTGTCGTGGTGACAGTCTTACATGGTGTCGTGGTGACAGTCGTACGTGGTGTCGTGGTGACAGTCGTACATGGTGTCGTGGTGACAGTCGTACGTGGTGTCGTGGTGACAGTCTTACATGGTGTCGTGGTGACAGTCGTACGTGGTGTTGTGGTGACAGGCGTCGGATAGAGATGAGGCGTCTCGTCACTTCATCGCACTGGCGAAACGACGATTCAGTGTCGGCAGCAACGAACCCTTCATACCACATCCAGCTAGCGACAAACAGCGCCACACTGTGGGCAACAGAGAAACCGTCTCAGAGGGTAAGCCTGCATATAACCTTACAATATGCACGCGTGTATATGGTATGTATGTGTGTATGGTGTGTGTATGTGTGTGTGTGTGTGTGTGTGTGTGTGTGTGTGTGTGTGTGTGTGTGTGTGTGTGTGTGTGTGTGTGTGTGTGTGTGTGTGTGTGTGTGTGTGTGTGTGTGTGTGTGTGTGTGTGTGTGTGTGTGTGTGTGTGTGTGTGTGTGTGTGTGTGTGCGTGTATGTGAGCGTGCATGTATTATTACTATTAATAGCGATTTGAAAATGGTGCCTTCGTAGTGAGCTTTAAATGTAGTCCGGAATCAATATACGTCGTGGCGATTATTAAGAAACCATTCGCTAAATTTCTGAAAGTAGGAATATTGGGATCAGTGCGTTTAAAAAAAATACTGGCGTCCGTTATAATTTGTGTGACCGATAGTGTTATTTCTAAACTGAACTGAATGTTTATTTACTTTTCGCGGGCTATCTATCCAAATCACTCTTTCGGACTTTCTATAGCTAACTTGGCGGGCATAAATCTCGCAACATACGCATTTTAATCCTAACAATATTACATTAATTAGTAATATAATAACAGGACTGGACGACCTCGCCTGCATCACAGAGAGTTGCTGGGCGTGAGTTGTGTTGCATGGTCGCTAGGGAGCGGTTCATGGGAGGTGCTTCTCGGCGTTTGACCGCGAGGAAGAATAAAATTGCCGCTGGCACGTTTGCTCCATGACGTTTACTCATGTGTGACTAGTCTCGCTTAACCGATTGTTAGTCGGCTGCGTAACTTCGCTGAGAAGACAGTCTAGTGACTGTATCGGGGTTTGAATGCTATCCGTGTGGGCTAAACAATGCTGCCACCTCACGGATACAGGTTAATCCTGACGTAATTCCTTTTTTTTTTTTATAATGACAACTGAAAAATGTATGATATATATATATATATATATATATATATATATATATATATATATATATATATATATATATTTTGTGTTAATATTAGTCTATTTTTGAGTATTTGTTTTATATATTATATATAATACAATATTATTTAAAAAAGTATCCTTATTTAATTATTTTTTCTTTCAAATTCGGCCTGACAACTAATCAGCATCTCTAGTTTTCTCTACCCTAATCTGGGATAAGGCCGCCCTGGCGGTTACTTTGGCAGCGTATTAATTCCCCAAGCGGAATTGAGGGGCTGAAAATTGCTGCCACCTCAAGGAGTCTGGGTAACCGAGGCTAATGCGTGACGCGTTTGCTGCCGTTAGAGTTCCTCAAGTGGCTGGTTGCGCATGCGCCGAAGCACGCGGCGGACACAATCCAGGAGGTTCTTCCGGAGGTAGACGAGGAAGACGATAATCACTCCTTGTCGTCAAGTGGGGATACCGAACTCGTCACGTCCATCATCTCGACCGACATAGACTTCCGGTCGAAGTCACCAACGACGATACGGACGACGCCGGTAAGTGAACCACTCCGGACGCCATCGCCGCCTGTCCACTGGAGTGGCCTGCCGGTCAGTGTTACCTAGTCATGGGGTCAAATACAATTAAATATATTTAAATACAAATATTCTTGAGAGATACAAATCTAAATCATTTTAGATGCAACTATATTTAAATACAAACACATTGGAAAGAATTTCAAAAACTTTTTCAAATAGTTTTAACTTTCAGGATATATTACTGTATAGGTGAAAGGAAAGGAAATTATATATCAAGAGTTGGAGATGTCTAGTTTAATTGTCGTTAGTGTTTCCATTCAAAGGGGTTCACTGTTGTTCAGTGTCCAGTGCCAATGTCTAGTGTCAATGTCTAGTGTCTAGTGTCAGTGTCTAATGTCAGTATCTAGGGCCAGAGTCTAGTGTCAGTGTCTAGTGTCAGTATCTAGTGTCAGTGTCTAGTGTCAGTATCTAGTGTCAGTGTCTAGTGTCAGTATCTAGCGTCAGTGTCTAGAGTCAGTGTCTAGCGTCAGTTTCTAGTGTCAGTATCTGGTGTCAATGTCTAGTGTCTAGTGTCAGTATCTAGTGTAAGAATCTAGTGTCAGTGTCTAGTGTCAGTGTCAGTATCTAGTGTCTAGTGTCTAGTGTCTAGTGTCTAGTGTCTAGTGTCTAGTGTCTAGTGTCTAGTGTCTAATGCCAGTGTCAGTGTCTAGTGTCAGTATCTAATGTCAGTGTCTAGTGTCAGTATTTAGGTAAGAATCTAGTGTCAGTGTCTAGTGTCAGTGTCTAGTGTCTAGTGTCTAGTGTCTAGTGTCTAGTGTCTAGTGTCTGGTGTCTGGTGTCTGGTGTCTGGTGTCTGGTGTCTGGTGTCTGGTGTCTGGTGTCAGTGTCTGGTGTCAGTGTCTAGTGTTCACTTGGAGTTGAACAAGTATTTCAAAAGGTATTTGAAAAAGTATTAATTTAGGAATATCACATACTATAAGAAAATTCCTAAACGTCAAATACAAATAGAAATAGTTTAGAAGAAGTATTTAAATACTTTCAAATACAAATTTTAATGTATATGACCCCGTGTCTGTTGTTATTATGAGCCACTCGGTAATACGGCCACGTCGCCATTACGGTCACCCAAGATAGTCCCAAATGTGTTCTATATAGAGCAATGTCTAGAGAATATCAAACAGTTTTAGCTATAAGTATTTCGGTCTACGTATCGCTAATTCCATAACTTATAAGCACTGAATGTGTCGGTCATATGTCCTACGCGAGTTTCGCTCAGAGATACAGATACGTAAATAGTGAAAGAAAAGCGTAAGTTCTTCTTCTAACATCCTCTGCGTTAGCTTCTTCACTGTGAGTTAACGTTTCTGTCATGAACAGATAATCTCCTTCCAAAGCGGTAAGACGCGCTGGTATTCCGGAATCCGGACATTTGTATCAGACTTGTAACTGACGTAGCCATCTAGGAACATTTCACTAACGTAATTATTCATAACATTCTTTATATTTGATCATACAATCTGCTTGACCTTACTGAACAAAGTATTATGCATCATCACTCACTTCTCAAACAAACTATACATTGTATTTAGTTATACTTGTCAACTGGGCAAGTTTAATAAATAAAAAATTATAACACACATAGAGTAAATTCTATTAATAAATATGAAATGTAAAATCTATAAATTTAACCTTGATGCGGCAACTGAGTTGTGCACACTGCTTCAAACTTGTAACTGAAATTACTTTACTTCTACGGATGAGATCAACTAGGTGAGTCATGAATTCACTTCTATGTCGTCAGACCGTATAGAACATTGGAATGTCTCTAGAATAGGCATGCAGGCATATTGCATGGGTCGAAATAAATTAAGACAATTCCTCCAGTCAAAAAGCCACCCGAAATGGAGATTATCGTTTTCTGCACTGGAACCGTTCAACTATTAAAGTTGAGTTGCAAATTATGGGAATAATTTAATTACCTCGACGATTTCTACTCACGCCAACGTGAGAACTGTTTTAAATTGTTTGAGGGCCATTTAAAGTGTCTATCGGATATCAGCATCGATGCCATTTTGCATAAGGTTTGCTATTCAAACTGTGCTTTGCAGCTACATCTGGCGGCACGTGCACGTACTCGTGGTCCACCATTTGACATTGGCCGTGCACACTAGGAGTCTGTTTTTAACGACACTTAATGTTCATCTTAGGTGTCACAGAAAACGAAAATCACGATTTAATGAAAATGTCTTGCACTTCAAAGAGACCTCTGTACTAATGTAAACATTTTCATCTACTAAAACACCGTTCACATGGGCCATTAGTCATCACTTCCGGGGTCCATTTCAATGCTGTCGTTAAGAGCTTTTAAGTCCCATTTTGCACAGTAATACCATTTTTCATCCTTAAAAGTGATTTTGAATAAACGTGAAAGCTGTCGACAAAGGATTTTGTTTAAAGACGAGTTTTCCTTAAGAGCTCTATCTCAGTGAAATCTTTATCTCAGTGAAATCTTTATCTCAGTGAAATCTTTATCTCAGTGAAATCTTTATCTCAGTGAAATATTTATCTCAGTGAAATCTTTATCTCAGTGAAATGGTCCCCTGAGGTATGATCGGACCAAAGCAGCGTCTAACGTCACGAAGTGTTGTCCATCGCCAATGTCACGTGTGTGTACAATAATGCAAGCAGTTCTTGCACACAACCACGCACAGACTTGCACACACGCGCACACGTTTCTGCCACCCTGCATATCCACCAGCTGTCGTATCTGTAGCACTCTGATTCATGTGTCGCTTCCGTAACGTCTCTCTATCTGCGTGTCTGTCTCTCCGCTTTGCTGCAATGTCTCGAGTTAGTGTAATCACGTGGTCTGGCGTGGTCAAGGGAGCATTGATTGGTTCCTACCGCCGTAGCGTCTCTCGCAAGTGTTGATTCGCCTTCGTTGTCACATGTAACGTAGAATTAATGTTCTTTGACAATGTAGCGGCAGTCGAGAAACGGGTCTGTGACCGTGAAACCATAAATAGTCTCAGTGACCGTGACTGTGTTGTGTTGTGGCAAATTCCAGTTGGTGACACCTCAGGCTCATGTTACGTTTTCACTTCACTCGTCGTGTTTTCAAGCACTTCTGCCAGGACTTCCTGAAATGAACTCAGTTCACCGGAATTTACTTGAAGTGTGTCCATTGCTACTGCAAATAGCAATGTTAGAATGCAAGAAAAACAGAGACACACGCAATCACGAAATAGACACACAGATTTCAGAAAATTGTGGGTGGTTTTTATGAAGAAAAACATAATTACGCACACACTTATAGAACAAATTATATAACCGACGTGGCATTGTAAACATTTCCAAACCTACATCGTTCGTTCGGTGTGGTCTGCCTTGGCTGTCTTGTCACCTTGCGAGAGGACACGAGGACCGGGTGACAACTGGCTCACGTCGCGGAAGAATTGCGTCGGACACTGTATTTGGAAACAATCAATGCTCCCCTGACTGGCTCGTTCTCGTCGCGAACGCCTGATCACGTGACGTGACGCGACGCACAGACGCGCGTTGTGAGCTTGTCGTCCCTTGCTGCCGCCAGAGCGACTTGGTGCCCTTCGGTGTATTCTCACCCACCTGGGCCGCCGACCGTCCCGTCGGAGACCCCCAGGTGTCACACCACAGCATCCGCGTGCCGATCATCTCGACGCGCCGGGTCGTTCACGACGAGGAGCCGGCGCCGACGCTCACCGACCCGCCGGCGGAGCCCCGCACGAGAGCCGTCGAGGTGACGACTGAGACGACGGGCGGCGAGCAGGCGGTGGTGACAATGCGAAACGTCGGCGTGCAGCAGGAGTCGGCGATGACGTCCGACATCTCGGTGGGCACGTCGCGATTCATCTCGTCGTCGTCGTCGTATATGTGCGAGTTGAGGAATGTAGAAACGCAAACCTGCCTGCCGTCGGTCGCGTGGGAGGAGCGAGTGTCAGCGACGACGTCAACGACGCCATTGTTCCCGGAGGAGGAGTCGCAGACGGAGTTGAGAGACGCGGAAACGCAAACGAGCTGGGAGCACCAGCTGTCAGCGACGACGTCGACGACGCCGCTGTTCGCGCAAGCAGTCGGAGGCGCACTCACAGACGCAGGCGTTCACGGGGCAGGCCGCTCGCCCGACTAGTCCTAGCAGCGGTCTGATGAAGACCGATATACCGCCGTCATCCGACATCTCGCTCGACCGCGTCACGAGCGATGATTCATCGACAATGAGTCGACGGCCAACACTGACGACATCGATGGAGAAAGAAGTGTCGCCCAACAGCTCGATCTTGATGCGACAGAAGCAGGTCCGCTCGGCCCGGGCGCGTCGTATCAAGGGGCAGAAGGGGGTCGTCATGGTGTCGTCGAGCGCAGATGAGGTGACACACGACAAACCCAGACCCAGCAGCGCGGCGCCCACCTTCTGCGACCACCACAAGCCGAGCGAAGTCGACACGAGCTGTAAGCTGTCGGCGCTCAGTTTGCTCATCGACCGCTGCATGCAGGTGGCGATACAGGAGGCCAGGGACGATCCGGAAAAGCGACGAACCGTGGAGCAGAAGGACCTTGTCAACAGATACCTATCGCGCGCCTTGGCGGACGATGACGACGCTGCGAGGCGTGGATCTACATCGCCTCTCATCTCCAGCTATATCAAGATGTCGATAGCGCGCATGTGCGGCCTGTCGCCGGTGGCTGCGGTGGCACCGGCGTCGCAGGAGGAACTGTTTATCGTCATGGACAAGACCATGCTTGAGGGAACGGAGAAACCGGAAGTGCACGGCGCTCGCCGTCTGTCGGCCACCTCCGAGGCGTCCGTGTTCGCCGTGAAGGCGTGTCTCGAGAACGCCGTAGATCAGCTGCAGCGTGACTTCATGCGTGTCCGTGTGACAGCCGAAACGGTGGCTTCTGAGATGGACACGCTGGCGCAGTGGGCGGCCGGCGGAGTTCCGCAGTCGTCGACATCCGAAATCGTGAGAGGGTGCCTCCAGATGGCGCTCGACGACTTCCGTTGCGCCGTCTCGCGACGAGAGTTCACGCGAGAGACGTCAGTCACGAGTCAGCTGGTGCGAGGCTACCTGGAACGGGCTCTAAAAGCCGTGCACAGTGTCAGTGCGCAGTGTAAGGCGAGCGAAACGTCCCTGCTGCATGTCTCCGTCGATGCACCCGTGACGTCACGCAGATCACCGAAAATGGAGGGTCTGCTGAAGGAGTACATCCGGCGCGCGCTGTCAGAGCGCTACGACGAGGTATGGCGAAGTGTAGTCGAATCGGAGGCTGCGGCCGGCATCGTGCAGCACTCGATGCGACTGGCTCTGGACCGCATGGAACATGAAGCTTCTCCGTCGCCCTCTCCGTCGGGCACCTCGGCCCTCATCAACCACTACATCCGGGAGGCGGTCGCCAGCGTGCTCGCCGTCGACCCCAACGACCCGGCCATCCGCGCCGGCGTGTCCCAACAGCTCGTCCGGTCGACCTCCGTCGACCTGGTCAACGCGTGTCTAGAGCGAGCTCGCCACTGCGTCAACGCGGATCGCTGTTTGGTGCTGCCGCGGCCGTCCGGGTCTACGTTCGGCGACATCGACTCTGAGGCGGTGGCGAGTCTCGTCGACGGCTACATGCAGCTGGCCGTCACCGAGCACGACACGGTCAAACCACAAGAGTCGCGCCCGCTCCATTCCGTCCGTCGCCCCCACACCGCCCCCGCCAGCCCGGAGAACAGCTACTACCGCGGCCTTAGCCAGTCGGACGCCTTTAGCTGCTCTGGGTACACGCCGTCGTCCACCAGCACGGAAGCGTCGGACGGCGGCAAGAAGCGCAACCGTTCACGGCGTCGTCACGTCCATCCGGCCGGGCAGACGATGTTCACGACGAAATGGCTCGTGCAACCAGCACCGCCGCGCACCCGCAACCGCAAACCCGGCTGGAAGTCGTCGGCGAGCGGCGAGAACGTCACCGGGACTGCGGAAGGCCAGCGGGAGCGACCGAAGTCGGCGAGACCGCGCAAGAAGAAGTCGGCGCGCGCGTTCCACGACGACGCGACGCCGATGAACACGACGGAGATGTACGTTGAGGCGAAGAATCGGGTCCGACGGCGCCCGCTACGGCCCAAGCTGATCGTGTTCGGGTCGGCCATCGACACGACCACTACGAGCACGCCGCCGGAACCTGTCGTCACACAGACCGGCGTCGCCTCGGGAACGCAGACCGATTCGGACGGCGCCGACTACGTCAGAGTGAGTTGTGTAGCCTGGTCGCTAGGGGCGTGACTTGTGTTGCGTGGTCGCTAGGGGGCGTGAGTTGTGTTGCATGGTCGCTAGGGGGCGTGAGTTGTGTTGCATGGTCGCTAGGGTGTGTGAGTTGTGTTGTTTGATCGCAAGGCGGGATTTTTTTATATAACCGCTCGGGGGTGATTCATTGTATGGGCTTCGGCATTTGGCCGTGAGTAACAATACAATTACCGATGGTACGTTTGCTCCATGACCGTAATATTTTATGACATTTCTTATACACTAAGGGCGATAAGTTTTGTTACTGTCAATAATTTTGATCGCTAAGGCGGAAGCATGGCTGCCGCTGCGAATATATGATGGGAGAACTGTAGCCGATGTCATGTGCCCATGACCGTATTCTCAGACTACGTTGACAAGTTGTTTCAACTGTAATGTTGTGTAGACTGGTCATGTGCCAAAAATATTCCGAAACACTGTGACGTAGGGGGCAAGTTCAATAACGCAACTTTTTTAAGACTCGGACTGCTTTCTTTAGGAACACAATTGTGGAATTTAGTTCTTCTGTTCTTTAGATGGTACAGCGAGTAGGTTAATCCGGTAAGTCTACAGTTCTTTAAGTCTACCTTTCTTTCTTTCATCTCACCTCACACCTAAGGGTTGTCCTTCGTATCGGTTGCAGGCGGCGGTGCAGATTGCTGTAACACCCGCCACACCGCGCAACAGCTGCAGCGACACCTCGCGGCAATGTGCTAACATTAAAACCTTCAAGTCCTACCTACACGTGACAAACTCGGCAGAGACTCACGCCGTACTCTCTAAAGGCAGCTCGAATTCCCTGGGAATGCCTTCGGCGGGTAGCTTCGATGTGCAGCTACGAGCGACGTCTGTGGGCAGTGCGCAGGCTGTCAACGCGCTGCCTGCGCATGCGCGATTCAGAACCTTCCACCGCCCCGCAAGTGTAAAGAGGAAGCTGCGAGACATTTGACAGTTGTAAGGCCCGCGAGAGGAGCTCGGCTCGAGTGCGCAGTGCTTGCGTGCGGGCGCCAGCTGACCCGCCAGTACGCCATCGGTCTGGTCTGAAGCGCGTACAGTGACGCCACTTCCGTCGCGTCGGGAGTGGGTGGATGGCGGTTGCGATAGATGGAAACATCGTGTTTTGTTTTATTATATAATTTATTTTCGACGTAAACGAGGTACGGCCACACACCACACACCAGATTCTCGCTGCCGCTACAGCTGTGTCTCGTGTTGTCCCCTAAGTCGCATCTGCGCCTCGCTAGGTATACATGTTACTTGTTCTTCTTCAGTTGCCGCGGGGCAGTGGGCCGCGCCGCAGCAGCAAAGATTCGCGGGGAAGCTCGGGCATGGGCAGCAGGGCCCACTCGCGGACGAGCGGAGACGTGCTGGCCCGCCATGGCACAGGCAAGCGGACAGGCGCCGACAAGTCCGCACGGCGCAGTACGGACTCGAAAACGAGCGCAGACAAATCCACAAACAAGAGGAAGTCTACGGTAGGAGTATCGTGGTCTGTCGGGGGGGGGGGGGGGTTGGAGGGGGGGTCACATGCGCTCAGTCTTTACGGTGTAATGGGGATGGAAGTATCCATGGCAACGAGTAGAGTTGATGTCTTGCGCATGCAGTGACCTGTTTAAGGCCGTCAGACCACTTGTTCTGTTGGCTGCGATTTTAAATTATGTGTTATTTTATTCTTAGCATTGGGGGGGGGTGGGCAATAAAGCCCCTGTTGGAATAAGTTTGCGAGTTTGCACCTTCGTTGACTTTCATCGTTGTTTCTCGCAGGGTCCTAGCGGGGCGACTGCGGCGACAGTGAAGCCGCGGGCGAAGGAGTCGCTCGTCAAGGCCAGCGTGGCTCGTCCGCTAGAGGCAGTCCCTAGACCGCCTCCCTCGCGACACGCAATACACAGGCAGCAAGCAGTACAAAACCCACCTTTCACACAGGTATGTGTTTCTTCTTTTTCATTACGCGTAGATACCAGCCGACAACAACAACAATTAGAAGGCCTCTACTGCTGGCACAGTATTGCTGGGAAGTGCATAGAACCAAACTGCATGTTTTGTTTCTTCTGTGTCATTCGGTTGGGTGTTTGTCACTCCACTTCATGTGTCAACCCCGGTTATAATTCTTCTCAAACTATTAATATATTTCGCAAGTTGTCTTTCAATCTCAGTTGTTCGTCCATTCCCTTTACGAAACATATCGTGGCTCTGGCCAATATTCTTCCCCTTCTCCTTGTACCACTCTCTTCTGTTACGTGACAATCTTCTTCAAAATGTTCTCACCCACACTCTGTGTATTTACTGCGAACCACATTACGTTTCAAGTATTACACTCTCAACTTTCCCATAATCCGTCAATCTACCATAAATCACAGTTCGGCTTGGAAGTTCCAACTGCTATCACGTCCCTTCCGTGTGTTCGCAGGCGCCGGCTGATGGTGAGCCCAGTCGACGGGGCCGGCCTGCAAAGGTCGCCAGTCCTCGTGATGCAAAGCATAGGTCGAGCCTCGGGTCTAGTAGTCACACGTCAAACACTCGCCGCCAGTCGTCTACGGCATCTAAGGTGGCACAACGAGATACTCGTGTCTGTACACCGCACACGCACACGCACACGCACACGCACACGCACACGCACACGCACACGCACACGCACACGCACACGCACACGCACGCACGCGCGCACACACACACACGCACGCACACACGCACACACACGCACGCACACACACACGCATACACACACACACACGCACACACGCACACAAGCACACACACACACACACACACACACTATACACACACTATATATATATATATATATATATATATATATATATATATATTATACAACAATTATATATATATATATATATATATATATATATAATATATATAGTATAATATAATTAAATATATATATATATATATATATATATATATTTATTTATATTAAATATAATATGTATATAATATATATATATATATATATATATATATATATATATATATATAAAACAGTGTATAATATAATATGTATACATACATACAATCATACACACATACATACATACATACATACATACATACATACATACATACATACATACATACATACATACATACATACATACATACATACATACATACATACATACATACATACATACATACATACATACATACGTACATATATACATACGTACATATATACATATATACATACATACATACGTACGTACGTACGTACGTACGTACGTACGTACGTACGTACGTCAACAAAACCTGTCAACAGCGTACGGCTACAACTATGTATACATGTACGTATGTACGTACGTACGTTGTTGACGTCGTGTCTGTTCTAAACGACACACGGTGTCTCTCCCGCAGGAAAGCATCAAAGGCACGAAGAAGAGCCGAAGGAAACAGGACGGACAATCCAGCAAAGATCATTTGTCAAGGAAATCTGACCATGAACCAGAAGGTGGTGTAGACGGTGGTCTCGCGGGGATCGCAGAGACAGACGCATTCGACGAAGCGGAGGAGTCTCTAATTGTGAAACCTGAGAGAGGTGAAGATGCTTCAAAGGAGACACTGTCAGTCGACTTGACGCCGGGCAACCGGAGGAGAACTATCGATGAGCCGCTCGTTGTACCAGTCCATTATCGAGACTTAGACGGTTCGCCAGAGCAAGACAAGGTAATGAGGGTCTATGCGTCAGCTCTAACCTAACGCAATTGTATCTGCCGTCCTTCTAACATATCTCCTAAGACGGGTTCCACACCGAGTCCCACCTGTTCTCGTCTTTCGATAATGCATACACACATACAATTAGTTCACCCGTCAGTCCGTCCGTCCGTCCGTCCGTCCGTCCGTCCGTCCGTCCGTCCGTCCGTCCGTCCGTCCGTCCGTCCGTCCGTCCGTCCGTCCGTCCGTCCGTCCGTCCGTCCGTCCGTCCGTCCGTCCGTCCGTCCGTCCGTCCGTCCGTCCGTCCGTCCGTCCGTCCGTCCGTCCGTCCGTCCGTCCGTCCGTCCGTCCGTCCGTCCGTCCGTCCGTCCGTCCGTCCGTCCGTCCGTCCGTCCGTCCGTCCGTCCGTCCGTCCGTCCGTCCGTCCGTCCGTCCGTCCGTCCGTCCGTCCGTCCGTCCGTCCGTCCGTCCGTCCGTCCGTCCGTCCGTCCGTTCCTCGTCCGTCCGTCCGTCCGTCCGTCCGTCCGTCCGTCCGTCCGTCCGTCCGTCCGTCCGTCCGTCCGTCCGTCCGTCCGTCCGTCCGTCCGTCCGTCCGTCCGTCCGTCCGTCCGTCCGTCCGTCCGTCCGTCCGTCCGTCCGTCCGGCCCCCCCCCGCCCGCCCGCCCGCCCGCCCGTCCGTCCGTCCGTCCGTCCGTCCGTCCGTCCGTCCCGTTCCTCCGTTCCCCCGTTCCCCCGTTCCCCCGTTCCCCCGTTCCCCCGTTCCTTCGTTCATCCTTTCATTCGTTCCTTCGTTCCTCCGTTCATCCGTTCATCCGTTCCTTCGTTCCTTCGTTCCTTCATTCCTTCGCTTATCCTCCTCTGACCAATTGTTCGTGTACTCCTTCACGTACTGTGTGATCCAGTGCTCGCCTACAGAACGTGCCTCGGCGGGGATCGTTCCTGTAACGCACGCTGCGAAATTCGGCGCCGTCGCCAATACACGAAAGGTCAGTCTATTTCACAAATCAAGAACACTTGCGTGGTTACACAAAGACGAGAAGTAAAATTAGATCTCACGTAGAGACCAAATAGACAATGATGGAGGTTCGATCGATCGATCAATCGATCAGTCGATCAATCAATTGAACAATCTTTCCCGCAGACAGCTCTAACTTAAACAACCTTTCTCTTGAAATTATTGACGCTACGAAAATAGTTATGACTAATACAATGCACGACGGAATGTCTGGCGTATTCATATGCACATCAGTCGTTCGGTACAAGCAATGGGTCACGTGACCGGATCTGTCAGCAATAAACCAACCGTAGTCTCGTTTAACCGACTCTTGCTCGGCTGCGTGAGAAGATGTGTGGGGCAGAAAGTGTGGCAACCTCACAAAGCCTGGGTAATCGAGGCTAATTTTAAGCAACCGTCGCAATGAAACGGTGTCGTAACCAAATGTACATAACTTTGCACGAGAAGAGCTAAGCGGCGTTTCCTTCCATTCAGACCGTGACCAAATTGACGAAGCAACGGCGGAAGAGCATCTCCCGTACATAGTCTGATGACCCCTCTACTCGACGTCGGCTGCGTCCCGGTGACGGGGAGACGAGGAGCAGACGACAGCGACCGTGTCTGGTGCGGGCGTCTTACTCACAGCCGGCTGCTTAGCGACGATTTATGTTTCTTTCAAGAAGATAATTTCCGTATCACAGTGACTCTGTTGAATTTCATTATTGTAAGCTAACACGTACAGAAGAGACGGGCGTCTTGTGTTTTTCGTTGTTCTAATTTAAACACCTGTCTTCGGCCTCGCCGCACGACTTAGCAGTGAGGCACGTGACCTGGTGTATGACTGGATGGATGGAATAGTTGCAAAGCAGACATGTTTCGCTATACAACAGCATTAAATGTCTTATTATTATTGTTGTTGTTTTTAGTATGCTGCGAACAGAACAGAAGCACATATTTGCACAACGCTGTTAAAAACAGAATACATTTTGAAACTACAAAAAAAGAAATGTGAATGCCTAAAATTCCAAGAACCTGTTGGTTTATCTGAATGGCTGGGTCTAATTATGTAACTGTATATTCATTTTTATTTGTGATGACAGGCAACTGTTATATGTTTCTAATATGCCTATTATTGTATTTGTTTGGCTGACTTTGTGTAATTGTAAAACCTACACCAGATACACTCAGCTACAACATCTTTGTAATACTTCGAAGTAGCATTGGGGATAATGTGCAGACCTTGTTTGTTAATATGGGGTATTTATTTCAGCACATCACCGTTCGACGTCGATTCCAGATCAGTTTGTGGTTCTGAGTCCATCCAAACAGTTCACAATGTGTTCGAAAATAAATATATTCCACTTCAGAATACACCTGTCTATACGCCACATAACTAGTACACTTTCTGGAACGACAGTTTTTGCAGTTACAAATAATATGTAATATTATTTGCAACTGAAGTGATGCAGTTTTAATTAGAAAATTAAGTTATAACTGCAAGTAATTAAATGAATTCGAAGTTACATAATTGGGTCCAGTGATGCCAGCCGTGTAGATTCAAAAGGCACAGAGCTGAGTACGTGCAAGTCCCAACCAGCGTCACTCATGGCCAGTGCGTAATACTATTACACTATACATGCATGTTTGTGCTGCAATGCTGTAATAAACTGAGAATTTACGTCAAATATTCCACGTTTTGCTTTAATGTTGTTCTCTTCTTGTTGTCCCTGTCGTCATGGGTGAGGTTGGCCATGGTTACTTGTCATATTTACTTCGTCTTTTCATTCCCCTCCTCACTTTTCTCTCACTGCGTTCTCTATCAACAGTCTCCAACTCCGTCTGTCTGTTGTTGTTATTCTCCATTCTCATCCCACTATTTCCAGATCTCTCTTAATGCAATCCTCTCATCGCATTCTCAGTCTTCCTCGCCTCCTTCCCCCACTTTCTGGGCATCTGCTCTCTGCCAATGTTATATATCCCATTCATTCCACATCACTATTTCAGCCTTGTCATCACCAATTTCTTGTTAAACCTTTCCTTCACTCCAACCTCCACTCTCAGTTCATCCATTCCTCTCCTGTCCGGTTTTGTCACGCCCACGATTCTTCTTAGCCAATTGTTTTCGCAAACCTGCACATGTTCCTGTTGTTTTTCGGTTAGTGCCATCGTTTCTAAGCCATACACGTATGCCGGAGCAACATACGGGGTAAGCATGTTTCCATTCACTTTACAGTATGCACGAGGTAGCCTATATAGCTAGTAATGTTTTTTAATTAGGCTTACGTTTTGTTAGTAGTTGTTTCCGCGAGTTTCCTGCCGTTGGAAGGTAGCAACAGAAACTGACATCGCATTGGTTGCATGTCTGAGGAGACGACAAGAAATGCAATTT
>JAODUO010000486.1:10000-25000 GCA_025642075.2 Ridgeia piscesae
GTTGAAAATATGATGTAAGAATAATACAACAGCATGACGTACAGGGCAGTTTCATGATGTACAATACAAATATACAAAATATTCAGGATGATTCTGCTTAATTGCAGATGAAAATAGTCTACATCAATAGCCATTTTTTTCCTTCTAGATTTGCTATTAATTTTGGCTATTTTTGATAAAGTTTGATAAGTTTGATAAACTGTGTTATTTACCAGTAATACTATCCTGGCTAAAGACCATTATATAGTTGTAACATGTTAGCCCAACCTACCCTTGATCTCTGAAATGTCAACGAGAAACTTTCACAGCCAGTGAAATACATCCACAAGTAATAGACTCATGCTGTAGATCTCCCATCATGCAGTTCGTAGATCTCCCATCATGCAGTTCGTAGATATCCCGTCATGCAGTTCACCACAATAATGCCATGTTGACCTTGTTGAGTGCATTTCTCACAGTTGCCACGCTGGTGTCATTCTGTTCCTGTGTGAATCTGATCCGGGCTCTGTTTCTCTCGCAGACAGCCACAATGTGGGCCTTGTTCTGGACTGTGACCTCTGGCTCTTCCGTTGTCTCAATGGCCTTGTCACAAGCCACTGTCAGTTCAGCTTCCAATGTAGACAGTGTGGCATTCATGATGGGACAGTCACGGAGAATGGCCTTGCAGATTCCACCCAGCTGTGGAGAACAGGACACATGTGGTTTAATGGAGAGAATTCACTTCCACTCACTAGTATCATGTATTCTAACTTGGTGGAAGGGGTTTGTTTTTAATATATCCCCATGTTGCATGGTATAAATTACACATTATAACATACCCTAATATGTTTTAATTAATTTCTTGTTGTTCAAATTTTAATTGTTTCAGAAGGAAACAGATTTAGACTTCCAAAGAGTGCATCAATCCCAAATGATAATAATCATATATCATGTCATCATGCCCTGGAATAATCTGAAATTGTTGATTTTGGGACTTGAATGGCAGCTCGGTGATTTTGATAACACTGAGTAGTTGAATAAAACATCCTACTTCACTAAAAGTATTTATATTGTAAATATGGTTGAATACTGGCTGTGTAACATTATTTTAGTATAAAAATAAATGGACAACTTCAAATTAAATGTATTGTTTATTTGTTTTATTATATTTAATGTTGTGCAGAGGTTAGAAATGTACATGTAATTGCATTTGTAAATTTAAAAAATTCTTACTTCCAAATATTACTTTTATTATATTATTCACTAATGCTATTCTATTCTTATGTCATACTTATGGATGAGACATTTGTTTTGCCAAAATTCTCTCTCTCCAAGCAATTGCCTAATTTAGATATTATTACTGACTGACTACCAGTTAAATATAACAGTGTCCATAATACGTCTTCAGTATTTCAGAAGAATGACATAGAAAAAATAATGAACATTACAACATTATATCACAAAAGTTAGGTGACAGACACAAGTTCCACAACAAGAAATATTTTGGTGAGCGACATATGTGCACTTACTTCTTGATTGAATATGTTCAGAGTCTTTGTCAGTTGTCTGTCAATTCTGAATTCATCATCTTCCTCCATACCATGATAGAGACAGATGAAGCCATCATCATCTTTCACCTGAAAATAACAATTGCTATCATTGGTGTTAGTTGTCAGAACAGAATATCTCCTGTTTACTACAATTTCTGAATCATTAAATTCTCACAAATACAATTATGATTCCTCTGTTACATCATTAAATTTGTCAAGCAGACTTTTATAGTTAGATCATAACATATTAGACAATACTATAATTCTGTCCATTCGATGGATTAAACACGTTATACTGAAATAGGCCTATTTTGGTTACCCCAATTTAATTTATTTTATTAATCGACATTTTCAGCAGGCACTGAATGTCTTGCCTCAGTATGTTAGTTAAGACAAGTATTAGAATACAAATCATTATAAATGAAACATTGCCAAAAATGTTGGTTTGTTTAAACAAAAATTCTTCCATACATAGCCAAGAACACTATTTCTACCAGTGAAAGAGTCCAAGTGGTGCCACCTGGTGTCGCATTTTCACTACACAAGTTAAAGATCACTGAGATCGTTGTTAAATGAGGTAACTGAATGAGAACAAAGTCTGGCTCATAAGAATATTAGTGAAATGATCCTTTGACAGACTAATAACCCAAACTATTCTAGGTATACTGGTAATCATAATTTTTTATTTATTTGGTTTTCATTGTAATCAATTAATCCAGTATCTGAAGATATAAATATATTAGTGCATTCTAATGTGTATGGCTGACCTTCAACTCGAGTTTGGTGTCATTTTTTAGAGCATCCCGTAGTCCAATGATGCAGTCCTCGAGACTCGCCTTAGCCTCCCGCAAGTAGCCCATGTCTGCACACGTCTGTTTGAATGTCTTGAGGACTAGATCATAGTAAGTGGCGTAGTCCTGAGACCGCTTGATCGGCACAGAACATGACTGGAAGATCTTGTCAAGCTACAAAGTAACGCAGAGAATATTGATTAGTCTTACAGTGCAATACCGGTTCTTAGGACCACTTCTAAGTACAGTGACACAGCTCATGAGACCACCCCTAAGTACTGTGACACACCTCATGAGACCACCCCAGGTACAGTAACA
The DNA here is from genome assembly GCA_025642075.2 of Ridgeia piscesae. Lineage (NCBI taxonomy): Eukaryota > Metazoa > Annelida > Polychaeta > Sabellida > Siboglinidae > Ridgeia > Ridgeia piscesae. The sequence continues at coordinate 12,639 of JAODUO010000486.1, forward strand.
CACCTCATGAGATCATCCTAAGTACAGTGACACACCTCATGAGACCACCCCTAAGTACAGTGACACACCTCATGAGACCACCCCTAAGTACTGTGACACACCTCATGAGACCACCCCTAAGTACAGTGACACACCTCATGAGACCACCCCAGGTACAGTGACACACCTCATGAGATCATCCTAAGTACAGTGACATACCTCATGAGATCATCCTAAGTACAGTGACACACCTCATGAGACCACCCCTAAGTACAGTGACACACCTCATGGGACCACCCCTAAGTACAATGACACTCCTCTTGAGACCACCCCTAAGTACAATAACATACCTCATGAGATCACCCCTAAGTACAGCGACACACCTCATGAGACCACCCCTAAGTACAATAACATACCTCATGAGACCACCCCTAAGTACAGTGACACACCTCATGAGATCACCCCTAAGTACAATACATACCTCATGAGATCACCCCTAAGTACAGCGACACACCTCATGACATCACCCCTAAGTACAATAACATACCCCATGAGACCAAGTACAATAACATCTCATAACACCACCCCATGTACAGTGACACACCTCAATGACTCCGGTCTGGGGCAGGATTGTCTGTTGAGGTGACGTCACCACTGCCTCTGTCTCCGCATCTTCGTCTTCTGTCATCTGGCTCATCTTCAGCATCTTCTTCCCCCGTGGCAGGGAGTCCTCGAGCAGGAATCGAACAAAAGTTTGGATGGCAGAGTGCACGGAGAAGTTTTCGTCCTTTGCAGAGACCATGACACTGCAAGAAGAAGTGAATTATTGATGTTGTCGCGCTTACATTTTTCCGGTCATTAAAAACGTTCCGATTGACGTTTCTGTGCATGCGCAATAAATATAAAATCATCAATGTCCAGCGAAACAAAAACAAAAATTAGGTATAAATGCCACGAGCTATTCATTAACTCTCCTGTGATGATTACTGTGAAGAGTTTCTTAAAATGTCGTTCAATGCAATAAAATATTACGTTTTTTATCAATCACTGTCACGGATTATGGCGCACTACAGTCACATGATTTAAGCTTGCTATCAAAATATGCCTCAAAACTTGTTTGCGCAATGTTAATTTGCGACAAATAACTGCTGAGAGGTTATATACATCCTAACGAACAACCCGTAGTATTTATACCACAAATGCTTTGTCTTTTCGCTGCACATTGATGATTTTACATATGTCGAGCATGCGCAGAAACGTCAATCGGAACGTTTATAAGGCCGCAAAAATGTGCGTATCCAGCATATATGTCGTGGTTTTCGGTTTGGCAATCAAATCAAAATAATAGGTGCGATCTCCATCAATTTTTAACAATGTTTATAATAGTTATGTGTGTTACATTGCTGTTGTGAAATGACAGCTGTAAGATTCAACATTATTGCATACATTTGTCACTTTGACAGTTACTTTAACAAGTTTTCCTTGTGCTTTTGTCATACAGAGGTTTCAAGAATATATACATGTGTATAACAAAACAAAACGCCCGTTTATGTCACTGCTTGACAGATTGTCTGCTTAGTAATTGATTAGGTCAATTTAGTGCTGTCTCAGGAAACTGTCAATGCTTTAATGATTCTGTGTGACGACAGTGATGTTGCTGCATCATAGCTTAATTATGTTTAATTTAGTATGACACCATTTTTTATTATTGCAATTAGAAAAATTGAGATATTTTACAATCTGCTACACAATTTAGCATTTGTGATCATATAGGAACAATCTGGAAGACATGTTTACAGAAACAAGCGATTTTGGAATTACCTGTAACCGTCTTATTTTTTTTTTAATTAAAGTAATTGAAAGGAGACAGAGGTTGGTAAGACAGACAGAGAGAATAGATTGAGAAAAACATGATGGAACAGAAGAGGATGGATGAAGAAGATGAATCAGAGAGATGTGGCGGAAAAAACAGAATGAAACAAAATCTTACAAAGGTACAAATTTTAACATCATAGGATAGATGACCATTGTTCAAGACTTTGGGAGACAGAGAGTGTTAAAGGGATACTCCAGTCAGTGAGAGATTCAAGCAGAGATCGTTAATAAACAATTAATTATTGTGTAATTGTACCATAAAGATGCTTTCTTTGATCCATTGACGCTGCCATATTGAAGTATGGAACCAGTGATGTAGGCCACATCGTTTACATCACTGGCGCATTTTTGGCAAAGGCAATGATTGGCGGAGGCCTCGCGTAAAATTGCAATAGTGACGTGCTTGATACGTCAAACACCATTTGACAAATGTAGGATGTTCGAACGTGCATGCGTCAGTGACGTAAGTGGCTTACGTCACTGGTTCTGTGTCTCAAGATGGCAGTGCTCTGAATCCAACGTAGCTTGTTCTTCTTGCACAATTTTACTATAATTAATTGGTTATTAACACTGTTTGTGCACAATTACTATGCACAGCCAATATATTATTACACATACATTTATACCGTGAATCTCTCACTGACTGGAATATCCCTTTAACAGGCATGGCATTTTTATATTTCTAATCAAGTAATATTATAATTAATTGGAGATTAACAACCTTTGTGCACTATTACTAATTACAGTCAATATAGTATACATATATACATTTATACTGTGAATCTTTCACTGACTGGAATATCCCTTTAACAGTTATGGCATTTTTTTATTTCTGGTCAAGTTATGTTGGGAAGTGGATATTTTTAAACAGTAAATCACAAACCTTCCTACAAAGTGATGGTCTTCTGCCTCTTGCTCGAGCAGTTTCACACATTCTGGCTTCTCTCTCTTTGGGGATTTTGGCAGTGTGTTTTCACTTTCATTTTCCCCATCAAGTGGCTCACTCAGAATATCTTTCAGTTCTTCTTTTTGTAGTTTCTCTTCAACCTGCACATAATCATTGCAAATGTGTCCGACAGAAATATTATTCATGATAATAATGAGAAAACAATATTCGTCAGTGCTGTGGAAAATATTTTTTATTCCATCATAGATTTTGTTCAACTTCTGGCCATAATTGTTTTTCTTTATGACAATAACAAAGCTCATACGTTAAATACAAAAATAACATTGCAGATTAGGCAAAGTTTCACAGAGGTCATTTGCGAATTTTCATTGTAACATTATCAAACTGCGACATAAAAATGGATTCTTACCAAGTCATACTTGTTGCCTAGCAACAAGACAGGAATGACAGCTCCATCACAGGGCTGCATCTCCATCGTTGATGTCAGTGAGCCATCTGGCAATGTCTCCGTGACATTCTTGACCTTTGTCACTTTGTTTGCAAACTCCTGTTTCCATGAGTTGGCCAACTCAATACTTTTCATGTTGTTCATGTCCACTACCACTGCAAAGGTCATCATAAATATATACAACTACCAGGAACTGAAATAAAATTATTATAACAGTTTGCAAGTGTTTCAACATACCTGTTGTCATTATTCACGTGGGTATATATGAGGCTTGTAAAATCATTAGTAGCCATAAATGTTGAGCCAGCAATAATTGTCTTTAAGATTCTATGTCTACCTGGGTACTTCCATGAAATTCAGCAACTTGTGTGCCTATATAGTCAAACTGATCCGTAATAGATTCGAGCATAATTTTCACACACCCAAAATATAAAATGGACGTTACTGTTAATTACCCAGCTACAAGACAACTGATTTAAAACATGTTATTTATCAGGACCTACTACAGTATTTCTATATGTACCATTTTCATGATTCACTGTTTACAAATCTTTCAATTCTGCCATTTCTTGACATGTTGTGTATATTGTGACTTTTGTGTAATGTGTCATTTATCTTTCATATGCAATTTGACAAGTGCATGACCGGCCACTTGTGTGACCTTTCATTTGTGTGACTTAATTGCCATCTGTGTGACACTAAATTTCATTTGAACTTTCGTGTGTGACCTGCCATTTGCGTGACTTTTCACGAGTGACCCGCCATTTTACCCACCAATGGCGGCATCAGTGTTCCTGTAGTAGGTGTCTCTCAGGTCCATGTCCTCCTCGCTCGGTAGGTCCCATAGTGTCACCCCAATGACAGTGTCACCAGGCAGGTTGACCTTCTTCACAACATTCTCTGTCAAGTGGATGACAATTATGTGTTAATTGATGTCAATTTATTAATTTGATAATTTATTTGGTATATATTATTATAAAAAAATTTTTATTATACAGTATTCTGTAAGCTAATATAATATATATATATATATATATATATATATATATATATATATATATATATATATATATATATATATATATATATATATATATATATATATATATTATAATTATATAATTTATATATTCATGCATGACTTTAGTTAATTTATTTAATTTTGGTACACATTATCATTCATGTCACTATATATATGAGTTTAACCATTTATGTATTTCATATATTTTGGTTGTTCTGTTCAGATTTTGGTCTAACTTTACAGTGCATTATAAATTTACTTACAATTATTACTATAATCTTTGGATAAAATTATAGTAATAATAATAATTTTCGTCATCTTGTCAGCCAATCATAAGAGTATCTCCATAATTTGATGTTTTTATCAGCTCTTTTCAAATTAAGTATTTGCTCAAACATTAATTCAAGTGATTTTTTAAATTGTATTCTTCACGTAAATATGTGACATGATGAAACACATATTTCTATGTTGATATTGTTAATGTTATTTCCTCTCTCTCTCAAATGCTATGTTCCTGACAAATTATATTAGAATCTGTAATCATAAAGAAAGATAGGTAGCAACGTCTGAAAATTGTATTGCAAATATCCTATGCATACTGAGGTGTTAAAGGATTATTTTATCAGATTTTGATCACATCGATGGACGGTGTTGTTGCATTTTAAAAACAATTGCTCATTTGCTTATATAATGTTTAAGGGTGAATGGTCACATTTAAAAATAATTTAGATAGTATCCTATCTCTGCACAAGTAAACACAAAACAAAATAAGCATTAAAGCCAATAATAAGTGTACCCATATACTTACGAATGTTCACTTTACGTGTTGGTTTATATTCATAATTAAACTGGTTTTTTGTGTATTTCAAAAAGACGCTGGTTTTGCCAACTTCTGGTTCACCTGGAAAGGAAAGAAAACAGTTCACTAGTAATATATATATATATATATATATTATATATATATATATATATATATATATATTATATATATATATACTCTTTTTTCTTTTTCTTTTCTATTTTTTTATTTTTATATATATATATATATATATATATATATATATATATATATATATATATATATAAGTAATAGCTAAATACTAAATGTCAACTAACAAAATTACATAAATTATTTTCTTTAATGTTAATCAATAATATTGATATTAATGATCAGTTGGTCTAGGAACATTGTTATATGAACTGTTATATATTACAAGGATACAAGATATTAAAAGAACTATGCACACTGTCACATCTTGATGTTTTATTCATAACATATCCTGATGCCACACTCACTAACACAGTTAACAGCACTTAGTGGGTCAGTCACTGACACAGGGACCACATGTGTTAAGACATCCTGAGGCTACACCTGCAAACACATCTTGTGGTCATTCAGGCACTCATTAACACTTCCTGGGACCACACTCACTAACACTTCCAAGGGCCACACTCACTAAACACTTCCTGTGACCACAATCACAAACACTTCCAGGGGCCATGCACACTCACTGACACTTCCTGTGGCCACACTCACTAACACTTCCTGGGACCACAGTCACTAACACTTCCTGGGACCACACTCACTAACACTTCCTGGGACCACACTCACTAACACTTCCTGGAACCACACTCACTAACACTTCCTGGGACCACACTCACTAACACTTCCTGGGACCACACTCACTAACACTTCCTGGAACCACACTCACTAACACTTCCTGGAACCACACTCACTAACACTTCCTGGGACCACACTCACTAACACTTCCTGGGACCACACTCACTAACACTTCCTGGGACCACACTCACTAACACTTCCTGGGACCACACTCACTAACACTTCCTGTGACCACATTCACTAACACTTCCTGGGACCACACCCACTAACACTTCCTGGAACCACACTCACTAACACTTCCTGGGACCACACTCACTAACACTTCCTGGAACCACACTCACTAACACTTCCTGGGACCACACTCACTAACACTTCCTGGGACCACACTCACTAACACTTCCTGGGACCAATCACTAACACTTCCTGGGACCACATCACTAACACTTCCTGGGACCACACTCACTAACACTTCCTGGGACCACACTCACTAACACTTCCTGTGGCCACACTCACTAACACTTCCTGGGACCACACCCACTAACACTTCCTGGGACCACACTCACTAACACTTCCTGGAACCACACTCACTAACACTTCCTGGGACCACACTCACTAACACTTCCTGGGACCACAACTCACTAACACCTGGGACGACACTCACTAAAACTTTCTGTGGCCATATTCACTAACACTTCCTGGGACCACACTCACTAACACTTCCTGGGACCACACTCACTAACACTTCCTGGAACCACACTCACTAACACTTCCTGGAACCACACTCACTAACACTTCCTGGAACCACACTCACTAACACTTCCTGGAACCACACTCACTAACACTTCCTGGGACCACACTCACTAACACTTCCTGGGACCACACTCACTAACACTTCCTGGGACCACACTCACTAACACTTCCTGGGACCACACTCACTAACACTTCCTGGGACCACACTCACTAACACTTCCTGGGACCACACTTATTAACACATCTTTGATCCAGACTCACTAACACACCGTACCCTGCACTACATTTAATAACACCAGTGTGTCCCCTGGGTGAAGTGTTGGTTGGGGGTGGTAGGGTGAGCTGAGCATGCACTGAAGGCATGATGTGATGCTATGGGGGTCTAATGCGGCATACCCCTGACATGTGTTTTAACATATTTCCTGGCATATAGTGGGACAAGAAATTACAATTAGCACATAAACGTGTTTGTAGTATCATTTGTAACTAGTCAGCAGAGACAGAGGAAGTAGATATGAGATGCCAATTTTGTCATATTTTGGGCAAGGCTTTGAAAAATAACAAGGTGACCCACCTTGCCCATTTTCTGAACATTTTCTGAGCTAACACATCTTGGTTGACACTGTCTGACAAGGTATGACACTTACCAATGAGTACAATCTTGAAAGCTGGAACTCTCTGCAACTCGCCATTTGCCTTCACCAGGACTGCAACCAGAGTGACCTGTGTTCACGTTAACTGTCTCCACAATTCAGGTACCCAATGTGACCCACTACATAAGTTAAAATTTAATATTCATGATAGACGGAAAAAGATAAATTTATTTTTCATAAGTGGCTCAAGATAGGAGAGCCATGGATAGTTTAGTGGTTAGCACATCCGCCTGGCACACCGTCAGCCCAGGTTCAATACCCAATTGGGGCAGCCATGGTATATATTTGGTGCAAAAACCTGGCTCTTAAAATTGGGGACTGCGTATCCTTTGTGAATCGGAGAATCAAGTTAATGTCAGTGCTTTCACAGAGTGGGTGGTAAAAAACACTGAGGATGACAAGCACCTTAGCAGTGATCACCCATATAATAAAATGTTGGCTTAAATTGGCATAAACGTTTTGGAAAAGACTGACTAGTTCCATTAAACATCACAAGATCACAACATTTTAATCACATAATACATACTAGTCCGTTAATAGAACATTGTCATGTGATGGATGATTGCCTACATGGTTAGGTAGGAAGAACGCAAAAAAATTCTTAGTTTTCTCTCAGTATCATTAATATAATATGAGAGGGCACTGCATGTACCATGGAGGGTTTCACAAAATAGTTGTATTATAGGTTAGATGTGAACATTGTAGACGTAACTTCGAACATTTATTTTACACTCTGACACTCGACATAAACCTCCCCCAAAGGGATGTTAAAATGTTGTCATTGGCCTCAATGTTATTTTTATGTTTTTTATCAGTGTTCCAGCCATTTGTAAACCAGCCATCTAGAAGTAGCATAACATACCAGTACATCAAATGTTGTTTTTCATGTCATCACTTATAATTAGAAAATTCAATTACATAACTGGATGCTTACATCCTTGAAAGGATAAATTATCTGGTTTCTTAATTTTGATATATCTCTGAGAAAAAAACTGTTTTGTGGATTTAAAAGGTTGCAGAAGATTATTGAAATATTCAGGCCACAAAACAAGTTTCTTGTAAAAGTACATATATTTATAACCAATGGCATCATGCCCATGTAGCTGCATCGTGAAAGGGAGCTATAATCTAGCAGTGGTCAACTGGGAGACGAACTGTTGCTTAGGGGGTTAGGACTGGAATTGTGTATTGAATGCCAGCATTTGTTTATGTCTTTTGTAAGACACATTATGTGCTGTTGGTCCTTTAATTCTACCAGTAGTCTGTAGGTTGCAAGGCCCAGGGGAAATAACAAATTACAGACGGATATGGTAGATATCCCAGCAAACAACGACATGTGATTTCACATGTTATGTAAGTGAATTCACGAGTTCAACTGGCTCAATTCACGTGTTTCTGTACGTTAATTCACCGGATTTTGTGAACAAATTTGGTGTGTCGACACGTGTTTACCATGAAATCACACGTTTGTCACGTACCAGTGAAACCGTACCAGTTCTGACCCAGTACGACTCGTGTCAAACTCGTTCAAATCCCGTGACAACAGACAGAACATGTGTATTCACGTGAACACACATGAAAATGTACTGGTGGAGCGGAACCAATTATGAACCAGTATGACATGTGCCAACTGGTTCAGAAATGGTTCCTTGTTTGCTGGGATGTTTAGATTTAGTTAAAAAGAAAAACAAGATGCAAGACGTTGGGTCTGAATTGACTCGATCCATGCATCTAAAGATGTTAATAAATTAATGTTAACAATTTGCACCATTTTCATAGAACGTTCGTCTGACATTACAAGTTAATTAGACTACAAGTACAAGTCTTACAGCGACGATAAGCCAAGGAAATTTATTAATGGCACGCGTCGACGAGGTGGTGAAATCAAAGCGTTTAATTACTATAATAATTGTAAAAACGGATATTTTTCGTTGAAATAAATGTTAATCCCCGATGTCACTCAAACTGAATATCATTATCCTATTTATGGTCGTCAAAAAATAACAAGTTTTAATGCCGGTGGCGGTGACGATGATTTAGGTAAATTAATACGTTACGAATTTTAACTAAAAACACAAATAGTTACCAGAATTTCGACTGCTGCAACCATTTCCCATTGCACGACTATTTCGTTCTCCTTGATACAATGGACATTTCTTTTAACTATAATCCGACAAGTCGGTCGTAATATAATTAATTTACGAAGGGGCACCTGTGCAATTTACCCCTTGGTTTGTTTACACAATCGCCATAGCATACGTGAGAAACGTCATCAAAACCCGTGTAGCTACCAGAAGCCACGACGGACTGCTACGATGTAAGACCAGGCGCCTTTGTTGGCTAGAACGTGGCGTTCTCGTCTTAAAAATAGGCAAAATATGCCTCATCGTTAAAATAACATTTATTTCACTATTCACGCTGGCCAATACTCCGTAGAATTGAAATAAGGTTATAAGCGCGCACGCGCACACATGACATAATTAATTATATCAGTAAGTGCGCCCCCTCCGTCGCGAGGTTATGTAATTCCAGGGAGTGCATCCCCGGTCACTGTGACGTCGGCTTGTTTACATCTGGTCTGTCAGTTTTGGAGGGCACATGGCTGTGACTTTGACAGCTCGCCTGTGGCCAGGGGCCGGAGGAGGAGCAGTTCTGAACAGGTTGTGGTTAGGATGTCCGAAAGCTACAAGACAAGGTACAGGCAAACATTATATTATAACATCGGAACCTCCTATTTGCATGTTATGTTTACAATCGCAAGATTGTTACAACATTGGTGGGCGATAATGAAAACATTTCCGGTTATACGTCCTTGATTAGGCATGTTTTTTACACTTTCAAGAAATTACGCTTCCATTTTGACTGCAGTGTTGTCATTTGGCCGATTAGATGACTTTGGATGCTTAAAAGTAGCGCGGTAAACACCACACATCATTTATTACAGAAAAATATTAATTAAAAATATGTCCACTGACACAAATAATTATATAAAATCATGAGTCATGGTGAATGGGCTGGATTTTTGATGCATGGCAGGACATATTAATTACAGAATTCAACACAGCGTCTGAACAAGAACCATCTCCCGGTAACATCAGGATTCAAACCCTTCCCCCAATGATGTACACTCCTGCACTCTACCGTCATGACAACTATGCCCCACTATATTGTTCTTGGCATTCTTTGGCAAAATATGTTAAATACATTGTAAAACACAGCTGGACGCATCCATATATAAAATGATATACCATGCATCACTTAATTTTTAACTCCGACCCATGCAAGTTGTCTGTCTGCCAAATGTGTGCATATTGACACAGCACTCAAAACATTGCATAATAATAATTGTATACAATTACAAGATACCAGTGGACATATGTAATCAAGAAATCCTCTTATGTAAACCACCAACGTATTTGAATTATTTTCTTCTGACAAGATCGTTAGTACTGTCATCTTGTCAAGTAACTGTGTACCAGAACTACCATTATAAGTATAGAGTTAATCAGACTGTGTTAAGATCAATGTCAATGTTTAAAGATAATACGGCCTTGTTGGTTGACAGCGACTTTCGACCATGCACCAGATGGAGGCACCAGAAAGCGAGTGGTGTGCGGGCCGGTGTGTGTCTACGAGACTCGAGTGCAGGCCGGCGAACTACAGAATGATGAGTATCAAAAGTCAGTCATCCAACAACTAGAAGACCTTCACAACGAATTGAAGGATTATCAACCAATCCAGGCGACAAATTCGTGGAATATTTTCTCAAAGGTATTCCTCAATTAAGAGTTCTAAACATTTACCAAATCACAAATTTTTATATTAAACTTTAGACCCTTCATCATTAACATGTTATGCAATATCTCCATGAATGTACAGAATTACCAATATTTGGGTGCACTAGCAAAAAAGTTTAGCATTAAGCATTAGCTATTTAGCATTAAACATTTTTGTTCATGGTTTCCAAACATTGCAAGTTATTCGAGATATAATTCCATACATATGCACACAAAGTCCAGGGCTGGGGTCAATTCCATTCAATCAATTCCAGTTCATGCTCTAGTTCATTGCAATTCCTTTTATTCAATTCTAATTGTATATCTTTCAATTCAATATTTTTCAATTCAAATTCAGTTTCTTTCTATTAAATTTTGTTCAATTCAAATTCCATCTATAATAATTCAATTCAAATTCCAATTCCCGCTCCAATTCACATAATAAAACTTAACCGTAAAATTATTAGATTAATGTGTATACAGTAGGGTGATACAGCATGTTATGTATTGATTTATTTATAAAATTACATAATCACTGTTTTGGCAAGGAAAAGGTTTCAAGAACTAAGGTCACAAAATAATTTTGTTGAAACAGTAGATCAGCACCTTACAATGGTTTTTACTCACTGACATGTAGCTTAATTAAGCATGCAGAAATAAGATAAACAACTAACTCAAAATATATCAATCCATCAACCAATTTTTACTCAATTGGTTTCAACATCTTGCCTGTATTGATGTTTAAAAATTGGTTGATGGATTGACATATTTCATCAATACAGGCAAGATGTTAAAATTTATATATATATATATATATATATATATATATATATATATATATATATATATATATATATATAAACCACTGAGTGGCTACTGGATAGAACTGGCTGGGTAAAATGTAATTATGTTTTTATTTTTACAACATTGATATAAATGATGGTTATCACATTCTGGTTATAGTCTACAAGTACTGTCAGTCTCCACTGGGCCTATCTTTGCATTGGTAATGTTTTGGACTTTAACTGGCTACACTTTGGTTTGTTTGGAGATGTCCTGGCTTCACTTGTGATAGTCCCAGTATTTGCTTACCATGTGATACTGGGAAAGGGTGATTGTTATCTGGGCAATTTCAGTGGTTTTTTGAAGCAGTCCCCAGCCAGCACTCAGTCACACAAGGCAATACAACAAGCCCAATTGACTTGCCATTCATCAGTTTCATCCAGTGATTAATTGCTAGGTAATGTTTGACCAGCAGCTTCATTGTCCAACTTTTCGTGGTCATTAAACACCATTGCCTGCACAGCAATACTCATACTCTCTGTAAAATAT
>JAODUO010000486.1:27500-100000 GCA_025642075.2 Ridgeia piscesae
ATGAAACATAGGCACCACACAGACATACTTTCCAAGCCAAAATTTAGGAAATGAACATCGCAAATAAAACTGCAAGAAAACATCGCTCTGTAAACCTCACCATCACCTGCCCAGTTAATGGCAATAGCACAAAAGGTTATCACATGTTTTAAAAACTATTTTTGCTGTTGAAAAGATAGCCGTAGATATGTCAATGGTGGTTTGTAGTAGTTGCAATTATTTCAAAATTGAAAATTTGTGCAGGTGACGGATATTGCTGACGCGATGATCCTGAAGCGACTGTTCTCACATCTGTGGAGGGGAGGCACGGTGGTAGTGGCTACTTCCAACAGACCCCCTGATGGTGAGTGTCATGTCATACAGGCAGACACATACATGCACGCATGCACGCACACACGCACGCACGCACGCACACATACACACACACACTCACACACACATACACAACACACACACACACATACACAACACACACACACACACACACACACACAACAACACACACACACACACACACACACACACACACACACACACACACACACACACACACACACACACACACACACACACACACACACACACACACACACACACACACACACACACACACACACACACACACACACACACACACACATAAACAAATGCTTCTATTCCCAAATACATATGTCAACAGTCATCTATCATACACAGCTTTGCTTATTACGTAACAGCAGTGCCGGCATTTCTTTTACAAAATGCAAATTTCCTTGATTGTTTTGTGATACCTTTATGGTTTTCTGTTTTCTTCCAGACTTGTACAAGCATGGTTTACAACGGGTCAACTTTCTTCCATTCATTCCCATGCTCAAGGTAACTTACTTGTTCTGCTTGTCTTTACATTTTTTTTTGGGTTAATATATAACTGTACAGTTTTATACCCAGTTCCTGTGCATAATTGTGATTGTGTCACAAACTGTGATGCAGCTGACTCATAGGTCAGTATATGAAAACAAAATTTATTAACCACACTGAATCTAGTGGTAGGCATTTTATTATACCTTGGTACTGCTAATTTACCTAATTATTAGATCATATATTTGTAATTTAACAAGAAAGCAATTATTCAGTGCTCCTCTTCTCAGAATAGGACAACACGGCAAAGCGACACATCAGCAATGCACTCTTTTGTTTTCTGCTTTCTTCATTTCTTGGTTTCATATTATACAGACTGAATAGTAGTTGTTATATAATAACTGTTAATTAGTAAATGATTTACTTCTCAAGAAACTTTTGTCATTGTTTTCCACAAGCAGTATATTTCAGCTGTCTCTCATAGCCTTCTTCAGCGGACTGAATTTCACGGTCATGTCACATGACTTACATCATGTGACATGACTGTGAAATTTATTCCATTGAAGAAGGCTATGAGAGACAGTTGAAATATACGGAAAATAAACAAAAATTCTTGAAAGGTAAATCATTTGCTAGTTAACAAAGAACCAAGAAATTGGATCATTGTTTTCGAATATGACAACTGTTTTGTTCCAGGCCAACTGTGGCACAGTCAACTTAGACTCAGGCATTGACTACCGGAGACAAACCATTCCAGCGGAGGGAAAGGTTTATTTTGTGTGCGTAAGCGTAATCACAATATCTCACATTTTGGTTTCCTCTAAAAAAAACTTCATATATTCTCCAGATATTTAGCTGAATAAATTTGCCTTGGCATCGACGTTATTAAAGTATTTGAAGATACAAACTTTTCTTTTACTGTTAACGTAATGAAATACAAACATTAAACACATTTGTGATTATCTTAAAAGTAATCATCTATGTTTGCAAAGTCCCCCAAAATGTGTAATGACAGCCGAAACAATACGATAGCATGAAACCTGTATTGGTTCGGTTTTGGCAGCCATCTTTGATTAGTAAAATGGCAGGACCAACAGTACATATTGGTGGGGTAATCATAGTTTGAAGCATCACAAAGTATAACTGTTTTACTTTTTAGAACTTATTGGATCTATAATGGATTAATGAATGGTTTGTGTTTGTGATTTCAGGACTTCGGAATGTGATGCGAAGTATGAGTTGGACAGGATCTATGAGGATCTAGTGAGCAAGGAAAAGGCTGGTGAGTATGTCTGGTAAACATTGACAAGGAACTATAATTAAAGGTGGGTTCAAATAATTTTTCTTTTACAATATATTATAATCAGTTTGAGTTTTTCCATGTACCGGGTAGTATTTTGTTTGCCTTCGAGTAAGTTCTTCAGAAGTCTCCCACTAGATGGAGGCACAGTGGTCCTGCAAAGCCACTGGCCAGGGACAGACCAGTAAAATAACTGTTCAGAAATATTACCGTGTCACCATCTAGTGGGGGTTGCCAGTTTAAAAAGAGTATTTTTTTTACAATCATGAAACAATAGACATTGTTCACTAGATTAGTGTATTGTGAGTGTATAAGTAGCACAACACAGCACTGTATAGGACCAAGCAACTTAAGCAATATTTTTTGGCATATGTCTACCAGATTCAGTAAAAAAATAACATTATTCAGTCACTTCACTAAAACTGGGTAAATTTATACAAAAGCAAACATGTCACAGTGGTTGCTACATTGGTCCAGTTTTTTATATTAAAAGTGTATTTCATATAAGACAGGTGAAACAGTAACATAGAGGACGCCCCTTTATAGGTGCAGCAGTTTCGTCACATTGCTAACAGATGACATTTATTTATTGTCACCAGAGGAAGGTCCACAAACCCTGACAGTGATGGGAAGAAAATTACACCTGAAAAAGACATGCGGCTCCATCGTTGACTGCACCTTCGAAGAACTCTGTATGAAGGTAATAAATGGTTAAGAGCTACATATTTCTAATTCTAATTTCATAATTGAGAGAATTGATTATTGTTCAGATCTTTCTCAGCAGAGTTTAACTAGTTGATTTCCACTTTCCACTGTAGAAGGATGACATATGGCTCCATCAATGTGAATGTACAAAACACATATTTTATAAAAGGTTTTAATATGTTTTGGTGGCTTTTGTTGTTATTATTGGCATACATGGTGTAGATATATAGTCTTTTTTAAGTTTAAGCGAACAAAACAAAGCAAAGATCTATTGTAGAATGGTTGCAACAAATCAATCACATAACTTTATAACCACATTGAAATAATATATATATATATATATATATATATATATATATATATATATATATATATATTTTGTATTTTTTATTAAATAAATTTGAATTTAATATGCATGTTACGACCTGTAGCCCCTTGGAGCAGTTGACTACCTCGAGATAGCCTCGACCTTTGACACTTTGATTCTCCGCGACATCCCAAATTTGACCTTGGAGCGAAAAACTGAGGGTCGCCGGTTCATCACCCTCATAGATGCCATCTACGACACTAAGGTAACACACAGTGAGGGCAGACTAACTGGTAATGATAAACCTAAACATCAAAGCATTTAGAATACAATCATAGTATATGGCACAGACCACATCATACGTATACATTTCCTAACATCTTGATTATTTAAACATAACAATGTTTGGCGGTCATCTTGCAAGGATACACAGCCCCAGTAGTGTCTTTCACATGACCTGATTCTGTGAATAAACCAGTCACTGTTAAAAAATTAAATAACCCATGTCTTGGATTTGATTAACAATGTTGTGAGTTATTTTATGAAGCTCCTGAGACTCACAGGTTTTGAAGCTATTAAAAATGTAAAAGAACAATTGGATAATCCCATTCAACAACACCTGAAAATGTTGGACTTCAAAATATTGCAACCGTCTCAATGATATTTGTCTCCCATAATTCATAATAGGCCAGGTAAGTCTCGCGCTCGAAAACGAGGTTGGGGGCACTTGGGAGCAGGAAGTCCATATTCTCCATGTTAATGTATAGGACTTTGTTTTGTTTTTGGCTGTAATAATCGAACTATCCCCAAATAGTGTTTTATAGTTATATTGTCCGAAGGATAACTTCAAGCAGAAGCAATGGAACACTTTGCCAGTGACAATGATCACGGAAATCATGAATTTTAATTGATTATTATGGTGGTTGCCATGGCATCAGCGACTAGTACTTGTGTTTGGCGATCTTGACAAGAAATTAAGAATGCCATATTTTGCGCTGTACAACCTGTTTTGGGACAAATGTATACATGTGTTATGATTGTATGCATTTAAACAACTTATCAGATATAAGTGCTGTGAAACCACAACGTACAGCAATGTAAAATGCAAATCCCATAAAAGGCACATACGGCTTAAAATCATGTATGTTATCTGCACTATGTAACTCATTATATGTCTGTGTGGTAAACTCAATATTAAATCGGACATTTAAGATAAGAAAGGTATAACGCAAGATATTTATGACCTGATTTTCCTAGTATTCATCAGTCGGAAGCTACAACTGTCATCCATCGTTAGAATATTATTATTGTGTCCAGTCCCCAATCAGCTCCAGTCGCTGGAGTCTCGCCATGTATTGTGACCCACTTACAGGCCCTATAATCACAAAATCTTGTGTCACCTGATATGTGGTTTCCGGTCGACACAGATGCAGCTGGTGTGTTCCGCGGAGACCAAGGCCGATGATCTCTTTCTCTCTGGGAAACTGTCCGAGGCAGATGCTCTACAGGCCCGAGTCTTGATGGGCGACCTTGACATTGATGTGGTATGTTTCACTTTCACTTTCAGTGTTGCATGTTTTGGGCTGAAGTGTTGTATTCGACCTAACTGGGAAGATTCAGGGATTTAGACTTTTTCAAATTTTTTTGGGGATTGGAGAATTTGAGGGCTAAATATTTTGAAAAATTCCAGAATGCTATTTTCAGAATATTTTGCCTGTCACACATTAGTATTTTGTTACATACGAGCACGCAGTCTAATTCACGGGAATGTTGAAATAGTGTAACACAATTTTCAGACGTATTGGCACAGGTGAATGTCTCTCCCGCAAGTACTGCTGGGTAACTCGGCTAGTAGTTTATAACTGGAGTGTCTGAAACATTAGCTGTATCTGATGATATGTGGTATATAGAAATATTTTTATTATGAATGCTAGAAATTGGTAGGAAACAAGAGTAATAAATTTACAAATATATAGTGACTATACAGCAGAACAATACTACGTGGTTGTTTGTATGTAGTAAACAGCCAGTAGAGTGAATCTTCATGCACTTGCGGTTTGAATTCCATGGTTAGTTTTGGTTACATTCTGATATGTCAGAAATAAATTTACCAGCCATTTACTTCCATCTTGTCATATGTCATCAGCTAATGATATCCTTGTTGCCATGACAACAGGAACTTGTTTCTCTTTATATGAAATTTTTGATCATTCAAGTAAAGCATAATATTCTCTGGGTACATGTTAGATGGGAATATTTCTACTGTTCAGTTGTAATTTATTGAATACTTTCTTCATGATTTACAGTTTATTCAGCAAAGGTATACGAGACAACGTCTTATTGTTTCAAGCCGTTTCCTTTGCGTTGTACAGGGAAGTGAGAATGCAGCAGCAAGCATCTTCACAGGGGAGGAGGAAATGTTTGCTTTTGAGCGTGTTCGTTCACGATTGGCTGAAATGCAGACAGAAGAATACTGGAATGAACGACAGTGGCTGAAGAAGGTGCTCGATGAGGGAGAGGCCAGTAGTTGATGCAGACGAATGAGAGTTGACCAATGTTGAACAGGGGAGGTCTCAATGAGCAGAACATATGGCATTATAATATAATAATTATAAATGATGTAACACCTCTATCCTTAACAACCTGAGATCAGAGGCATAAAATATAAAACAAAAAAGGCAAAATAGTGAATATACAAGTCATCATTAGAACTCGGTTTTACAGTGGGAATTTGGCTTTAAACAAGCAAATTTAGAGATTTTTTTAAAAGATGGAAATAGTTTGAGATGAAGTTAAATGAACAGGGAGTTGAATGCAAAGATAACTATCACTAATGCTCACCTTGGTTTTAGGAACAAGCAGATGTTGTGAGACAGATAATCTGAGATTTCTGAGGATATTTTAAAGACGCAGGAGATTAACCAAATCCCAAAAGATGTTATTCTGTATACAATGCAATTAATAACCAATATTATGTTAACTACTCCAATAACTTGATAACCTTCATTAGTTATCCGAATTGATAAAAAAGAGATTAAAATTGGCTGAGATTAAGTACCTATGAATGAGTTTTCAATGTAGTTATATCTGGCAACACAACCATAGACATGTAGATGTTTGTTGGTATTGCAATGTAAGAATAAATAGGTTTACATTTCATTTGAAGTGTAGGTTTATACATGATTACATACATGGTACATACACGATAAACACTGGGGAGGTTAAATCTTATAGGAAAATATAGATAATATAAAATATCTCAGAAACCAGTTGGTTGAATGCTTGCAGGAATAAGTTTTCTTTTGAATATAGGGATATACATGAAAACAGGTCTTTTAAGGGATGTACAGGTGTATATACCTGTATATTATATAGATATTTCTCAAAACAAACAACCATACAGTGTCTTGTTTGTGTATGTATGAATACATTTCAGATAGTTTTACTAGTAAAGATAAGCAGTGAATATATAAATATTTATGTGTCTTTCTGGTTAGATATTCATCTTGGAAGTGTTTCTACTCTCACGTGTTCTCACGCACAACTGCATGCATGTTTTACAGACATTAAGACATGCTTTAATTAATGTCTTGAAATATATAATATACACAGATAGTGTATGTTGCATCTCAATAAAATCTCTCTCTCTCTCTCTTCCGAAGGTACAATATGTTACATGTCTGTAAAATCTCTGTCTTCAGAATGGATCTTTTGTTGGGAATAGTTTTTTGTTTGCCCATTTTTCTTGTTATGGTACATTATTTCAGTGTGACAGTTACATCACTGGGCAGTAGAATTACAGAGGGTGATCTTTTTAAACCAGGTTTACCGGGTTCAGTAGATACTCATTTGCACATACTAATTTTGCACATATTTCTCTCAGTATTCTGGCACTATTATATATGGCAGCTTTCTACTGGTGTTTGTCGAACACTACTGGTTAATTTAGTTTTTAAATGGTCCTTGGGAACTAACAGTCAACACACATTCATGATGTCTATGGATAAAAGAACTGTTATGGGAATTCATCAAAGGTTTATCTTACCTCTGTGGTGGCGTTTTTATTTCTACAAATACAAATGATTCAGGTATTGAGAAAAAAACAATTATTGAGATTCATTATTATTAAGTAATTTGAAGAAAGAACTACACAATCAAAACGGTTGATTTTGCTGTATATTCAATACATAAAATGAGACTTGTACTTAGGTGAAGTCATAGAACAACTATGGCAGTGTAGTAATTGTAAAATGTTTTTACAAAAATGTGCCATATTCACTCAATGCCCTTTGGGACTTTAAATCATGTTACAGATATGTTAAAAACTGTGGTAGTGGAAAATGTTATCTAATTATTGCAATGTGCATAAAAATTACATATTATTTTGAATTAAAGTGATTGTTATGATGAAATGTTGTTATGGTGCACTCAGTATGTGACAATTGTTTAGGACAATGCCAAGTCTCTTTAGTTGTTTGGTCAACTTGAGTTTGGTTGCAAACTTAAAATAAACAACAAATACATGATAAACCAACAGTATATTATGACCATTCATCAATGTCCAGACACGTATAAGGAAAATGACCCTAATTTTATATCACACAGGACGTTAGAATGTTTGGTTGGATACAAAAAAGTTGTATTCCGTTCTACTGTCTTTCATATTTGCACTTACGTGTTAGTGTTTGTTGATGTGTTAACACCATAAATATTTACTGTGGCGAATAATTTGAAAACCTTCAGGGTATGATATTCTATACAATATGCATAAGCACTGGTAGTTTTGTAAGAAATTTACTTACTTTGGATGTGAAATGTACAACTTTTTGACCCATCAACTACGATTTTTTGTCATGTACTGGTGTCACAAACAATATATTCTATAATGTTACGTACTGGTAGTTAAAGGAAACGTTGTTATCAATGTGATTTACAGTGATATGTATAACAGGTGAATGTCTTGTGCAATAATCCAGAATAACTACATGGACCATATGCTGTCTGTCTTTGTGGGGTAATTGACTACAAGTAAGGGTGTGTTAGCTTGGTCTTACACGTTTTTTCCAGTGAATGAAAACTCCTTCATGATACAAACTGTTTGTCTTTCTTTCCTTGTTTATCCAAGTCCGTGTGCAAGTGTGTTTGGCATTCTGCAGTTCATAGCACAAACTTTATTGTTCATACGGGTGTTGGTTGTCATGGTTACAGTTGTTTAAATGTCACAAACTAGATATTGAAATTCACCCTAGGGAGGGTTATTTTAGTACATCACTCTATTACTTTGTTCTAAAATGTGATTTATTACACAAAGTGAGATAAACTTATACACATAGTGGATAAGCAGAGAAGAAATATTGTTTATTAAAGAATTTATTGTCCTACAGCGTATCTATAATATCCAGTAGCATATCAACGTCTTAAATATTATGGCATGAAGTGATATCTTTTGTGTGCGAATTTATTGTAATTTTGGTGTTCTGGGTGCAGTTGCTTGAATGTTAAATGAACAGTGAATTGTCTGTTGAAGAAATACACTTCTAGTACAGTGTTATTCTGGTAATGTCATAGGTGGATGCTAGTAACACTTGCAATACAAATATATATATAGAAACTGTTTTGGTGGTGCCTTAAAATATGAAACAATGCTTATTGTTGATTTGTTTATAAATTGGCATTGGTAATGTTTGTTTGTGAAGTTTATTGTTTTGTACCATGGGAAAAAGGTACATTGAATATGTACATGATTAAATTCTTCCATATATCCAGTACTCTTTATATCTACGGGCACATAACTCAGTGTAGACTAGACTGGGGACACCAAAGGTTGCTTACTAAATGGATACAGCTCACACAATCAGCTGATCATTATATTGTAATTTGTGTGAAATGCCAATGCAAAAGTCCACTACAATTGTGCACTTGGAAATAAATTATTATTAATTTTATGGTCATGTTTGTATTTTTTTCTTGATTCCAGATGTGCATTCACACACTAGATAACATTGGGGCTATGCAGCCATGATGTCATTTCTGTCTCTTGTATTTGTCAATCAAAAGTGTATTCATTTTGTGTAAATATTTATACATGTTTATGTACAGTATCCAATTGATGAAACTGGTTTACAGAGATTACTCTTTCTAATATTCGACTTCTAGAAGAAGCATTGAGGATTTATAAATGAATCTCTCCTTGTATAAGAAGACGATGTCTGCTGTGTGTTGGATGTTTTATGTATTGCTTTTCTTGCTGTTGTTATTTCTAATACTCGATAGGATTCTATTAACTGACTAGTCTGTATATATTGTGGTTACAACATTATGATCTTATGAGGTCTCATTGAACTGGTCAATCTTTTTCAAGACATTTACGCCAAGCCGACCTTTTCATGCTGGTCATTGCCAGGGTGCTTTTCGTCCTCAGTGGTTCTCTTATGTCCCAAACTAAGACGGGTCTGCCATTAACGTGACTCTCAGATACCCAGTCCCCAATGTTAAAGCGACATGGTCCGTTCGTGGCTTAATTTTTATTGCAAAATCATGTTATACGGTATAAATTATACCTATTATAGCGTAAAGACAGTCAAAATATGTTTTCATGTACCATTTAGGGGTTGAAAATAGACGCAGTAAGGGCGCTTAACTCTGTGTACACATCGACCATGAGGCGTTTTTGAAACCATTGTAAGGCGTGGCTAAAAGCCCAGAAGGAAATGCATGATCACGTGATGCAGTATCACGTGAACACAAGTTGACGCCACTAACGCCACACCCAGCCAGGTGCACGGCTCCCAGTTGGTAAAGGTCAAAGGGTGGGTGTCACTCGCAGCGATTTGAGTGACAGCGTCGGGATTCTTATAAGCATTCGACGTTTAACATTACGAAGCCGGTTCTGTTTCGATAAAGCATTTATTGGTGGTCAGGACGCTACAATATTTATAACTTATAATACTGATTAACATGATTTTGCAATAAAAATAAAAAGCCACGAACTGATCATGACGCTTTAAGACTGAGGCCTTAACACCAAATATACCATGCATGCATGACTGGGTACAGAACCAAGACCACCGGTGTGCCAGGCTAATCACAACACATCAGAGAGTTTGAACATTTAATAAAACGACATTACCATACACTGGGGAGACACGATACATGAAATCTAAACCAACACAACTGTCTGATGGAAAATGCACAAATTCCAACGTGGAAATGTAATGTTCACAGTTCTCGCCTGCGTGAGTAACAAGACGGAGGGTCAGAGGTCAGGGGAGAGCTAGGACGGAGCCTGGCCACTGCGGGCGATCTGTTCTTTGAGGATGAGAATGCTCTGTCTCTGGTCCGGAGGCAGCATGGCGATCTGGTCATCTGACAGCTGCAGCACTTGCATGATGAGAGCCGCCTGAAACAACAACAGCAGTCAGATGATGATGCACTCAACAACAGCAGTCAGATGATGATGCACTCAACAACAGCAGTCAGATAATGAAATACTCAACAAAACCAGACACACAAGTCACATGACAACATATTCAACAACATCCAGACACACACCACAATGATGATGAATCACAGTAATGAATCACAGTACATAGTCAGATAACAAAGTGTTCAATAAAACATCCAGCAATACCACCAGTCAGATGAAGTATTCAACAACAGAAACAATATCACCAGTCACAGAATAACATGTTTACTAAAATTCAGCAACAACAACACCAGTCAGATAATGCCACCAGTCAGATGAAGTATTCAACAACAGAAACAATATCACCAGTCACAAAATAACATGTTTAATAAAATTTAGCAACAACAACACCAGTCAGATAATATCATGTTTAATAATGGCAGAAACAACATCAGCTCAACAACAGCAGAAACAGCAACACCCGTGAGATGATGAAGTGTTCAACAACAGCTGAAACAACAACACCCGTGAGATGATGAAGTGTTCAACAACAGCTGAAACAACAACACCCGTGAGATGATGAAGTGCTCAACAACAGCTGAAACAACAACACCCGTGAGATGATGAAGTGTTCAACAACAGCTGAAACAACAACACCAGTGAGATTATGAAGTGTTCAACAACAACAGCTGAAACAACAACACCAGTGAGATGATGAAGTGTTCAACAACAGCTGAAACAACAACACCAGTGAATTGATGAAGTGTTCAACAACAGCTGAAACAACAACACCCTCGAGATGATGAAGTGTTCAACAACAGCAGAAACAACAACACCCATGAGATGATGAAGTGTTCAATAACAACACCCATGAGATGATGAAGTGTTCAACAACAGCTGAAACAACAACACCTGTGAGATGACGAAGTTTTCAACAACAACAGAAACAACAACACCAGTGAGATGATGAAGTGTTCAACAACAGCTGAAACAACAACACCACTGAGATGATGAAGTGTTCAACAACAGCAGAAACAACAACATGAGTGAGATGATGAAGTGTTCAACAACAGCTGAAACAACAACACCAGTGAGATGATGGAAGTGTTCAACAACAGCTGAAACAACAACACCAGTGAGATGATGAAGTGCTCAAAAACAGCTGAAACAACAACACCCGTGAGATGATGGAAGTGTTCAACAACAGCTGAAACAACAACACCCGGGAGATGATGAAGTGTTCAACAACAGCTGAAATAACAACACCAGTGAGATGATGAAGTGTTCAACAACAGCTGAAACAACAACACCCGTGAGATGATGAAGTGTTCAACAACAGCTGAAACAACAACACCCGTGAGATGACGAAGTGTTCAACAACAGCAGAAACAACAACACCAGTGAGATGATGAAGTGTTCAACAACAGCTGAAACAACAACACCAGTGAGATGATGAAGTGTTCAACAACAGCTGAAACAACAACACCAGTGAGATGATGAAGTGTTCAACAACAGCTGAAACAACACCACCAGTAAGATAATGAAGTGTTCAACAACAGCAGAATCAACACCACCAGTAAGATAATGAAGTGTTCAACAACAGCAGAATCAACACCACCAGTAAGATAATGAAGTGTTCAACAACAGCAGAATCAAACCACCAGTAAGATAATGAAGTGTTCAACAACAGCAGAATCAACACCACCAGTAAGATAATGAAGTGTTCAACAACAGCAGAATCAACACCAGTAAGATAATGAAGTGTTCAACAACAGCAGAATCAAACCACCAGTAAGATAATGAAGTGTTCAACAACAGCAGAATCAACACCAGTAAGATAATGAAGTGTTCAACAACAGCAGAATCAACACCACCAGTAAGATGATGAAGTGTTCAACAACAGCAGAATCAACACCACCAGTAAGATAATGAAGTGTTCAACAACAGCAGAATCAACACCAGTAAGATAATGAAGTGTTCAACAACAGCAGAATCAACACCAGTAAGATAATGAAGTGTTCAACAACAGCAGAATCAACACCACCAGTAAGATAATGAAGTGTTCAACAACAGCAGAATCAACACCACCAGTAAGATAATGAAGTGTTCAACAACAGCAGAATCAACACCAGTAAGATAATGAAGTGTTCAACAACAGCAGAATCAACACCAGTAAGATAATGAAGTGTTCAACAACAGCAGAATCAACACCACCAGTAAGATGATGAAGTGTTCAACAACAGCAGAATCAACACCAGTAAGATAATGAAGTGTTCAACAACAGCAGAATCAACACCAGTGAGATAATGAAGTGTTCAACAACAGCAGAATCAACACCAGTAAGATAATGAAGTGTTCAACAACAGCAGAATCAACACCAGTAAGATAATGAAGTGTTCAACAACAGCAGAATCAACACCAGTAAGATAATGAAGTGTTCAACAACAGCAGAATCAACACCAGTAAGATAATGAAGTGTTCAACAACAGCAGAATCAACACCAGTAAGATAATGAAGTGTTCAACAACAGCAGAATCAACACCAGTAAGATAATGAAGTGTTCAACAACAGCAGAATCAACACCAGTAAGATAATGAAGTGTTCAACAACAGCAGAATCAACACCAGTAAGATAATGAAGTGTTCAACAACAGCAGAATCAACACCAGTAGATAATGAAGTGTTCAACAACAGCAGAATCAACACCAGTAAGATAATGAAGTGTTCAACAACAGCAGAATCAACACCAGTGAGATAATGAAGTGTTCAACAACAGCAGAATCAACACCAGTGAGATAATGAAGTGTTCAACAACAGCAGAATCAACACCAGTGAGATAATGAAGTGTTCAACAACAGCAGAATCAACACCAGTGAAAATAATGAAGTGTTCAACAACAGCAGAATCAACACCAGTAAGATAATGAAGTGTTCAACAACAGCAGAATCAACACCAGTGAGATAATGAAGTGTTCAACAACAGCAGAATCAACACCAGTAAGATAATGAAGTGTTCAACAACAGCAGAATCAACACCAGTGAGATAATGAAGTGTTCAACAACAGCAGAATCAACACCAGTAAGATAATGAAGTGTTCAACAACAGCAGAATCAACACCAGTGAGATAATGAAGTGTTCAACAACAGCAGAATCAACACCAGTGAGATAATGAAGTGTTCAACAACAGCAGAATCAACACCAGTGAGATAATGAAGTGTTCAACAACAGCAGAATCAACACCAGTAAGATAATGAAGTGTTCAACAACAGCAGAATCAACACCAGTAAGATAATGAAGTGTTCAACAACAGCAGAATCAACACCAGTGAGATAATGAAGTGTTCAACAACAGCAGAATCAACACCAGTGAGATAATGAAGTGTTCAACAACAGCAGAATCAACACCAGTGAGATAATGAAGTGTTCAACAACAGCAGAATCAACACCAGTAGATAATGAAGTGTTCAACAACAGCAGAATCAACACCAGTAAGATAATGAAGTGTTCAACAACAGCAGAATCAACACCAGTAAGATAATGAAGTGTTCAACAACAGCAGAATCAACACCAGTGAGATAATGAAGTGTTCAACAACAGCAGAATCAACACCAGTGAGATAATGAAGTGTTCAACAACAGCAGAATCAACACCAGTGAGATAATGAAGTGTTCAACAACAGCAGAATCAACACCAGTAAGATAATGAAGTGTTCAACAACAGCAGAATCAACACCAGTAAGATAATGAAGTGTTCAACAACAGCAGAATCAACACCAGTAAGATAATGAAGTGTTCAACAACAGCAGAATCAACACCAGTAAGATAATGAAGTGTTCAACAACAGCAGAATCAACACCAGTAAGATAATGAAGTGTTCAACAACAGCAGAATCAACACCAGTGAGATAATGAAGTGTTCAACAACAGCAGAATCAACACCAGTAAGATAATGAAGTGTTCAACAACAGCAGAATCAACACCAGTAAGATAATGAAGTGTTCAACAACAGCAGAATCAACACCAGTAAGATAATGAAGTGTTCAACAACAGCAGAATCAACACCAGTGAGATAATGAAGTGTTCAACAACAGCAGAATCAACACCAGTGAGATAATGAAGTGTTCAACAACAGCAGAATCAACACCAGTGAGATAATGAAGTGTTCAACAACAGCAGAATCAACACCAGTGAGATAATGAAGTGTTCAACAACAGCAGAATCAACACCAGTAAGATAATGAAGTGTTCAACAACAGCAGAATCAACACCAGTAAGATAATGAAGTGTTCAACAACAGCAGAATCAACACCACCAGTAAGATAATGAAGTGTTCAACAACAGCAGAATCAACACCACCAGTGAGATGATGAAGTGTTCAACAACAGCAGAATCAACACCAGTGAGATAATGAAGTGTTCAACAACAGCAGAATCAACACCAGTAAGATAATGAAGTGTTCAACAACAGCAGAATCAACACCAGTAAGATAATGAAGTGTTCAACAACAGCAGAATCAACACCAGTAAGATAATGAAGTGTTCAACAACAGCAGAATCAACACCAGTAAGATAATGAAGTGTTCAACAACAGCAGAATCAACACCAGTAAGATAATGAAGTGTTCAACAACAGCAGAATCAACACCAGTAAGATAATGAAGTGTTCAACAACAGCAGAATCAACACCAGTGAGATAATGAAGTGTTCAACAACAGCAGAATCAACACCAGTGAGATAATGAAGTGTTCAACAACAGCAGAATCAACACCAGTGAGATAATGAAGTGTTCAACAACAGCAGAATCAACACCAGTAAGATAATGAAGTGTTCAACAACAGCAGAATCAACACCACCAGTAAGATAATGAAGTGTTCAACAACAGCAGAATCAACACCACCAGTGAGATAATGAAGTGCTCCAGTCAGGTGATGTGGTCCAAAGAGTGTAACACTGACAGAGCATTGTATATACACCAGTAACAAACCTTTTCATGATCCTGGGGTGATATCGAAGTGCTTCCCGAAAGACCAGGTATTCCACCAGGGGGCAGTGCTGCTGCAGCCCCCACCTGTGGCTGTGGAATGAAGAAGAGTTGTCACTGGTAGTGTAAGCAGTAATGTAAAATGGTGAATAAGACAAACTTGGATCAACAATGGAAAAAATTTACACAAAACGTGGTTATATTTCGATCTGTGTGAATAACAAAAATGCATATCACGATGGTTCCAGGTCATCTAACTAGTCAGTTTATTTACTTTTATTGAAATGTTTTTTATTTTGTGAATCCTTACAAAATGAGTGGGATTATTTGACTGAACTTAGATTAGGCTATCTTTATATTACACTAAAAACGCAAACAAAACCTGTAAAACATTTACATTGTGTTTACAGTTACATGTATACTGACGTTACTAACAACTTTCTTACTTCTCCAATTCCCACACTATGTCTCACTTCCCCTCCTCTTGTTCATTTTCTCTCCCTGGCTCTTGTCCCTCTCCCACCTTTCCCATATCCCTCTCTTTTCTCCCACTTTCCCTTGTTCACCCCCTTCCTTCCTCTCTCCCTCTTGCACTTACCGCAGCCTGTCTGGGTGGAGGGGCCCTACCACGATCTCCCCCCACTGAAACGCCCCTTGGGTCAGGCTGGTCGGGTCTCACTGCCCGAGGATGGGGACCCCTTGGGCCGCCCATGTCTCGCATGGGTCCCATGTCTGGTCTCGGGACAGGTCCTCTTGGCATACCCATCTCGTGCATCTGACCCATGTCGGACCGTGGACCCGGTCCTCTAGGGCCTCCCATACCATGCATGGGACCCATGTCAGTTCGAGACACTGGTCCTCGAGATGGTCCCATGTCATGCATAGAACCCATGTCCTGTTGGGGTGTTGGTCCTCTTGGTCCTGATAGAGAAAGAACATCCGTGTCATCCAGAATTTGATCCAATAAAGCAGGTCTGTTTAAAGCTATTTTTTTTATCATTGTGTGTTACCATAACCGTATGTATTCAGAGAATGTTTTCAAATACCACAAAAATATTCAAAAGTAATGATTTTACTGAATTGTACATTTTTTGGACACCTATTATGTTTACATGTCCGAATTCACACACTCTGCATGATTTTGGAGACCAACAAGTATTCTTTTACACAATATGTTTTTGGACAGAAGAAAATGTAATTAATTTGTCAATCAACTTAAAGGGATACTCCAGTCAGTGAGAGGTTCACAGTATTTACTTACATATGTATAATATATTGCATAGTAATTGTGCACAAATGTCGTTAATAAACAGTTAATTGCACTATATATGCTATTTTGGATTCATGGGCGCTGCCACCTTGAGGCAAAGAAAAGTGACGTAAGCCACTTACGTCACTGGCGCATGCATTTCTAAACACCCTACATCTGTCCAATGGTATTTGACGTATCCAGTACATTACAATTTGCTTATGTCACTATCACAATTATGCATGAGGCCTCCGCCAAGCTTTGCTTTTTTCAAAAATGCACCAGTGACGTAAACGATTTAACTTACATCACTGGTTCTGTGATTCAAGATGGCAGTGCCCCTATACCAAGATAGCATGTTTTGGTATAAGTACAGTACAACTAATTCTTTATCAACGACCTTTGTGGACAATTACTATGCACAACCAATATATTGTACATAACATCAGCAGGGGGCGCCACTTAAGGCCTATTATTCCAGTGAGTTCCGACAAACACTGAAGCAGAGAACTACTCCACTTACCCCGCCCTTCCATGAAGGGTGGGCCTCTGTTGCCCCCCATATGCATGTCCATGTGCTGCTGACCCATTGACCCCGGCTGACCGGAGTGCTGCGGATGGTCACCCAACAAACTGCTCCTTGCGGCCATAGGCATGTCCACGTCTGCAGTCAGAGAATCGGAATTGTTCAGTGACCCGTCAAAATATACATAATACAATATTCAACAAATTATCTACAGCACAGATTATGAAATAATATTGCATTAGTGCCGCGGTGCACTAAAATGACAAGTAATTGCGTATACATGTTTTTAAATAGGAAATAAGTAATTATGAATTATTGAGACAATCATAATTATTATGCATTTAAACTGGTCCATCTGGAGCAAAACGTGTCTGCAAGAAGTGAAACATTCACAAATAAAGGAGTGAAAACTTCAAAGCAGTTTTTCTCAAATTAGTATATTTAGCATTTTCTACATTCAAATAGGTGTATCCTGGAAATAATGCGATTGTAAATAAAATTTAGATATCATTATTTCCGTCTGAATCCGCTCTATCCAAATATGGAATAAAACACTACCATTATTTTCGAGAAGCATCTAATTTTAGTGGGTCATTTCGAGAAGCGTCTCATTCAGTGGGTCATATATATATATATATAATTAGTAAATATATTCTTGTCTGAGTATATGTGTTTCCCCTGAGCAAAATCATGGGTAAGGTGGTAGGATGGGCCGAGTGAGCACCACATACACAATGCGCAGTATGTGGGTTTGGGGGCGTGTCCATCTAGAACCATTTTAAAAACTACCTGCAAAATGATGCATTGTGACGGGTGTTTTTTTATTTTCCTTGGGAAATAAATGCATAACTACAAGACAGCAACATGTAAACATGTTTATAGCAAGAAATAACTACGAGTTGGCAATTGTGGCATATTTTGAGCGAAGCGGCTTAGAAAAACAGCAAGGTGGCCCACATCACTCATCATATAGCTGGGGAAACACTGTGTAGTTTAGTGACTACAGTAACAAGATATCTTCGTTACTGTAGTATACAACTGATATAAAATAACTAATAATAACTGAAACAAAAACTATTCTCAGGCAAGTTCATTCTGGTTACGTAACCATGACAACCTACCACGCCGATAATCAAGCCCAGGCAATTGCGAGCCTCCCTGCATGGAGATTCCCTGCATCGGGTTTCCCATATGACCTCCTGCTACGGACATGGGTTGGGAGAGGGGCATGGATGCAGGCGTCATCCCAGTCCCTGCGTGGGATGCGGCAGTCTGCTGGGAAGACCAAGAGGGAGAAAGTGATATATTGACATAAAAATTGTTGTTTCACGAGTTTTTTCTTCCAAACGGACACATTTTCAGGTGTCGTATCATTCTGTTAGTTCATTAAGACAAGGATACTAGAAATGCCATAATTTTAAAGTTAGCCACAAACCCACAATTTGGCTTTGAAAACATATCTTTGTCTAGCCATCAGAAGCGAGTTCTATGTGAGTGAAGCATGCTAACCATGCCTACTGTATACACCGAATAACCTGAGAAGTTAGAAAACAGTAAAAGAGATATTATAAAACAGAAATTATCAGACATTAGACCATATGCAGCATAACATTACCAGTACTTCAAAATATCACGTGTTCACATATAACAAATATGACCAGACCATGGAAAAATATCACAGATGCTACAAAATGACAAGATTTTTGAAAATGCTTGTGCACACTAGACAAAGTTCACGTAGATTTATTTGGAAGAGACCTAAAGGAACACAACAAAGCCGCCTACCATCGCAGGAGGTGCATTGTGGGATGGCTCAGATGTTGCACTGCTGGCTGGCAGAAGGGGAGGGATTTGTTCGGTCTCTCTGTGTAACATAGCCTGGAAAAAATATCACCATCATATGATAAACCAACACCACAACAGTGGAAATTGATTATTTTAATTATTCTGTAATCAAATGTATATTCCTGTTTAAAGTCCAACAAATATGTTTCCATAACAGTGACATTAAAAACTGAACTGCTGTCAGAGAGAAAAACAATAGACTGGAAAACCCATGTCATGACTTGAACACAGAAGCGTAAGTACAAATGAATGCACCAGATGGTGCTGCAATTGGTACTCACTAGCGCCACCTGGGGATCAACAATCTTCATGACAATTTGAGCTTGCAGGAGAGCGTAGGCGAGTTGTGGGTTCTGTAGCAGCATGTTGCGGGCCTCATTTGGGTTGTTCTGGATACACATCTACAGGCACAAAACAACACAGTCACTATGTAACATCCAGTGTTATATAGAGCACAATGGGTCACGGGTAGAGCTTTGGACTCTCGACCAAGAGGACCCAGGTTCTAATCCTGTGCTGCGGTGTTAAAACCTTCGGCTGTTTTTTTTCACTCTACATTGCTCCTGGCTATAGACAGTGGTGGATATGTGTACGAGCAGACTTCGCGCATTAATTGTAGCATATGGATGGATGCATCCCAGAGAAGCTGAGATGGTGTCTGATTGATTTATTGAACAGGTCTGTCAGAGAAGTAAAGTGTAAACCGCTTTGAGCAGTCCTGAGGACTGGCTACTGCGCTATATAAGAACTCATCTTTTTTAATGTTGGTTGATTAGAACATGGCTAATTTGAAACAAATATATATATATACAAAACCTGATAATCGCCAATGCACAAGTTACTGATTCAATGTGTCAGTTATTTCCTTGCCCGTTTGTGAATGACCTGCATTAAATGATAATCACATTAAAATGTATGTTTAGCATACACAAAAGATTTGTTTTCATTATGATATTGTTACCTTCATCTGTTTCATAAGTTCAAACATCTGTTCAGGAGGGAGACTGGCCACTGCTTTGGAGATGGCTTCAGGTGCCTTGCTGGGCTCCACAGCCTCGCCATATGGACTCTGCAAGAGCATTGTCAACATGAAAACACGTGTACAATATTTCAGCTGGAGTTATGTGCTTCCCAAACAATCATATAGAGTAGTCACCGTCTTATACGGCCACCACTTCAGCAAATCTAAAAGTATAAAATGCGTGGCCACTGCGGAATGAATGCCCCTGTTTAATGGCAAACTGGTCATTCCCTTACACATACACATATACTTTGTCAACATTCTAGAGTTCTAACATTGTAACAATACTACCACCTACATGGTGTTTTTGTCTCCGACTCCAGCGGTTCGTGGTCACATCTAAAATGCTCCTGCCAGATCTAAGAGTGTGTATGGTAGCCTATTGGTAGGCCTGTTTCATTTGTTATTGCCTTGTGATTAAAAATGGCAGTTTTCGACTGCTGGTTGGCCGCTGAAGAGGGGTAGATTCTTCTTGCAACCCTGTCCATTGGGCGCGTTAGCTGGGTGGCCACTGGTGATGAGGACCTTATAAAAGGGGGTACTACTGTATACAGTATAACTCTGGATGAACAGCCTACTGTATTATCAACGGACCTTTTCTGCAACATTTGTTTGTTAAAATGAAAGTGAAACTCAGACTTACCTCCAGTATAGGACCCCCAACAGCCTGCTGCATGCCTGTCAGAGAAATAACAATATGTAATATCAAAGATTCTAAGCCACATCACTTCGTTAAAATGCATTTTATACGAATAACACTTTATCTAAAATAAGAGTTTCATTCCGGACGTAGGTGGTCATTCCACAAATTAATTGTAGATACATACATTTTTTCTTGCTAGGCTATCACAATGTGTCTTCAAAAACTTCTTAACAATAATAATTAAACATGATCACCTTACAATTTAAGCTTTCTTTGTCAGTCTATTTTCCAATGACTTCCTGTCGTCTCCAAATACAATGGAATGCCTCTTCGTTCAATTCCTACGCATGTACCTTAACTAACTCACACAGCGCTGCATTACCAAAGAAACTAAATGCCAAGTAAATGCAGTTTTCTACACAACAAGCACTGATATAAGAGAAAATAATTAATATTGTAGCATAACATACTTTTATTGTCATCTTTCTGTTCACCAGGCAGCGACACCCACACGCAGTGGTCGTCCATTGAAGTCGTGATTGTTGAGATTGCGCATGGCGCTCTGGGCCGTCTCCACATCCTGGTACTCACAGAAGCCATAGCCCTTGGGCTTGCCTGTCTCTCTGTCATACACCAGCCTGCATAGCCATAACAGCTAGTGAGACACAGGCTAACACATATGCACAGTTGTACACATATGTACAGCACCTAACTATAACGATGCTGCGGTATAATTCCCCCATCGGTGAGTCTGGTGTGCTGTGCTGATAAATGTGCATTGCTCTTTTACTGTACAAGGGAAAACATGCACAAAAACAGATTTCCAGCAGTGAGCATATGCTTTAAATGTCTCCGTTCTGAGAAAAAAGGACGACATCGATCAACTTTCAATGATAGTCACCTTGCTAGTGTAATGGTTAGTGATGGTGCACTGCGTATACTGCAACTAAACAGTATTTACACTTTAAGGGTACAAAATCGTCATGAAATGCAACTCAAAATCTCAAATACAAATATTCAGTTGTTTAATGTCATGATGTCCTGCATCTGGTTGAAACATATACATTATCAGGTTAACAATGTTAAATATTTCTATGCTATCAATCCTGAAGAAAAAAATATTTATCACATACAAATTATAATTAAATTCCCCTGGTCTTATGATAAATCGTATGATATTTTTCGAGTTAGCACCACATGGTTCACTGAAAAAATTTGGAAGAAATTATCTTCAGACAGAAGAAATTCTAATTCTTAGCTTGACTATACAGATTGCCTACAGAGTGATGTGCACAGAATAACTGAAGAACTTACCTGAAACTGACAACAGGTCCAGCCTGCGTGAATATCTCCTTCAGCTGCTCTTCTGTTGCTTCATATGGAATGTTGCCAACTGAAAAACAAAAAAGAAATTGAGTTACCATAAATCTCATGAATCTGTGAAATTTTGATCAATGAAACCAACATTGAAGGTGTGAACAATTTGAATTTGCATTTGAACATACATCAATAATTGACATAGAGCCGACACAACTTAGTTTGTAACCATACCAAGTATGCAGGGCTTTATGCAGGATAAAATTATTGCCAATCACACATGTTTTGAGATGTTAGCTGATAAGCCAGTTTACAAACTTTTAGATGTGTCTGATGACCTGAAATGGACTACAAACACACGTGACACCATTTTCACTCACTTTCAAGGCATAACTAACAATATCTATGGTTTTGGAAGACCTTTTTTCCTTCAGTTTTTTACCCATCTACCAATATTCCTACCCGTCCATGTTCGTTTTTACCCATCATTTACTAAATGACGGGTGGACGGGTCTCTACATAAAGCTATGCAAGTATGTTTAATTTAATAAAAACTGTAGCTAAGTGATCCCAATTGTATTATGTAGAGACTCATCTACTCATCATTTGGACGGTTAAGCCCATTGTGGATGGAAAATCACTGGATGGGCAGTGGACAGGTAAAAAACAGGAGCAAGTCTTCCAAAATCATAGATATTGTCAGTTATGTTTTGTAATGGATATGACACACATTTGTACTTAATTTTATGTCAGAATCACATAGTGACTGGCTTGTGTGCATGTGAGTCAGAGATGGAGTAATCATACTCTGTAATCGTACTCGTAGTAATCGTATGCATACTTTCTAAGTAATTGTACTCATACTCGATTATACTGTTCCAAAAATCCAAGTAATCATATGCATACTCGATTACATTACCAAAGTAATCGTACTCATGATTACTTCTCACTATTAATTTATTTTCATATAAACAGTTTCAAGCAAATATCAGACAGATAGAAATGGCAATATTAGAAGTAATCTAATAAATGTAATATTAAGTAAGCTATTAATTTGATATTGCGCATTTCAATTGCATAAACATTCACTCAGATTTTCCTAATTAGTACCTTCTCTCCCCAGAGGAGTCATACCTCATGTTTACTGTAGTACACAGCTTTATGCAGAGACACTTCCACCTGTCATTTGGAGGGGTAAAAACCAATGTGGACGGGTAGAAATATGGTTGGACGGCCGGTGGACGGGTAAAAAATGTAGGAGCAAAAAAATTCTTCCTAAACCATAGATATTGTCAGTTATGCATTAGAAGTGAGTTTAGATGGTGTCTCGTGTGTTTGTAGTCCATTTCAGGTCATCAGACTCATTTTTATATTTAACATCCATGTGTCCGCCAAAACATGTTTGATTGGCAATAATAATTTTATCCTGCATAAAGCCCTGCTATAGTAGTACAAACTTATATTGTGACAGTCTCTGGGAAGCACTGCAATAGATAAGCATCTCCTACCATCTTGCTTTGAAATTTTAGAAGCCATGCCACTGCCCCACCTATACTGTTTGCTCTGTTAGTATGGTGTGAATGGTCATGGTGAGTGCATCACAGACGCATCAGGACCACAAAGGCGATTTCTTGAGTGTCCATTGCGAAGATGAAATATATAAAACAATTAGCAATATTTTATCAATTTAAACTTAAAACAAATAAGCCTGCATTATAAAGAGTACAATTTAATGATATAGCCCTATGTTTGGGGACATATCCACAAATCGCAAGACATTGTCTTTGCGGTCCTGATGCTTCTGTGATGCGCTAACCGCTCATACCCTCTGACATCAGCTTATTTACGTCAGCTCGATGGCTTTAAATTGCTCTAAAACACAATTCAAAAAATTTATATCTGACTTCTGAAGTGATGTAGAATGACATTCCGAACATATACACATCGCAAAAAAGTGGTAAAAAGGTTTTGAAAAGGCCCTAATAATTTATGCCAGTCAACTGGAAGATTACCTAAATGCAAATGCACAGTATGACATTTTGCCAGTTTCATTCACTGTACTTTACAGTCACAGCGTTTCTGATGATCTCGCTAATCTGTATTATCGCCCACAACCGGCAAGCTATCTCTATACCTTACAACGCTAACACAAACAACGTTTAATTATCCATCAATACTCATCATGAAGTAATTTCTATTTAACAACATTTATTACCAAACACTGAACGTTGCGCTCGTTCAACAGCTGTCAGTGGATTTCCAAAATTTGGAGGAAAATTAACGTTCGCAATGTTCGCCATTTTGAAAATCTCGTTATCATTTCAAAACTAATTTACTCTAACATGATACATTGTTTGATTCTATACAAAACGGTGATGCAGTTAAAACAGTAAAATTATTTATTTGTCAACCATGTAACATGCATACTCTAGTTAATGTAATTAACATAGGTTCTTTAGATTAGTAACGAGGATATTAATTATTCGCCTTGTTACCAGCACGCCCCAAGTAAGTTCGTCTTGAGCGGGAGATTTTTTAACCCGATTATACGGGGGGACACTAAAAGGCGGGCCACAATTGGCAGACCGCGCGGAAACGGCAGATCACATTCACAAAGATGCCACCGATCGGTACGCTCCATGTTTACGAGCTTTGTTGTTGTTTGCGCGTCCGATCGTAACTATTGGAGACTTTTATTATTGTGTTCTACTAACAATTCTAAATGTAATACCGAATGGTATTACTTGTATTAAAAGAAACCTAGAAATAAATTAAAATGTTAGGCCATATACTAATAAACTCTACGAGTTTTCGCTCAGTTAAAAACAGAAGTCCCACATAGTCATAGGTGATAGACGCCAGCTGCATACTATCTGTTTATTTAAATCGTTTGATGTAATGACTCGCCTAAGGGTACATGTGTTCATAGGGCACTAATTCCCGTTACTGAATACCGAAACGGTCACCTGGCAGGTGAGGAATTCTGAGGCTCCAGCCATCTTTTGGTGTTCTTTGATCTACTGTGAAAGGGCATATATGTGGATTGATCTCGGATTGCACTGATAGCTGCATATTCGTTAGTGGGTGGGTGAGTAGTTCGTGTTATTGTGGGTTATTTAATAGAATGTCCTTCACTAAGATCATGGACGTTATATCTGAGGCTAGCTGTCTTTTGATATAAAACTCGCCTAACGGTACATGTTTTCATAGGACATTATACACTTGTTATTGGATGCCGGCATTTGGTGAGGACATCTGAATGTTGATGGACATTATCTCTTCACAAGTGTAGTTAATTGTAGGTCTAGTTATTACTATCACTGAGACTCATTAGTACTTATGCTACTTATTACAATCACACTCGTTTGATCACCCCCATTAAAAGCTATAGGTATATTAATTAAAACAATTATAACATAAAATAAAATAAATATATAAAGTAAGGCATTTGGTGAGGACATCTGAATTCAATTTAAATTCAATTAAATAACTTTATTCCGGAACATTACATCCATATAAAAAACTAAAGTATGACTAATAACTATACAAATAAAGCATTTAATAACATAAAAAAGTAATAAAAGTTTAATAAAATACAACATATTTAAATAAATGTAATAACATTTAAAAATATGAATCTAGGCCATATACAGTCATATTCATGTTAAGATGTATTATATAAATGCTATATATGCAGTACATGATGGTATATACATTGTATGACACACAAAATATATATATATATATATATATATATATATATATATATATATATATATATGAGATGTCATTGTTGCAGTGAAATAGTAATACTAAGAATACTTACTGCTTGGTGAAAATAAAAACAACAAACAACAAATCCAAGAATTGTTATTTCGCCTTTCAAACATTGTACATATATGCTAATTTGTAGTACTGTAGTTAAATTTGCTTATTACAAGTACGTTATTATTGAAAGACATCTCAACATCACAAGAATACCGTAAAAACAGCAACTATAAGGCGTCAACTAGAACAACGCACGTAAAGGGCCCCCCACGTAAACATGGAGCGTACCGATCGGTGGCACCTTTGTGAATGTGGTGAATCTGGTCTGACGTTTCCGCGCGGTCTGCCAATTGTGGGCCGCCTTTTAGTATGCCCCATTATACGTAGCTAGGTGGTAGCACTTTATCGCCACTCGGCTTAACGAGAGTGCGAAGTCGAGCGAAAAAGTCAATTTAAATTTTCAATGCATAATGATTAATGTGTATCATTGTAATTTAATGTCTTAGATTATTTATATATTTATATATATTTTGTATAATGTCTTGAATTACATGTTATTAATTTTCATTCTAGTTGTATATACTTTGTCATGTTTTAATTTATGTACCCGTTTCAATCTCTATGATTGCCAAGAGAGAAAACTACCATTATTACATAATGTGAAAACCATCAAATTAACACGGTGCATTTACGCGCTCTTACCATCCAACCACTAGGGGCACCATGCCCCGCTTGGAAGTGGGATCAACACTGTTATTCAACAGGTGAGACTATACTAGATATAGCGAATGACAGATCTTTTACAGTGACAGGTATTTGGTAACATATCTTTGCACTCGACTAAGAAAACCAGGGGTCGAATATTGTGTGCTGCCATGTTAAACACAGGGCAAGTTTTTTCACTCTTCATTGCTCCAGTTCATTCAGTTGTATGAATGAGTACCTGCATGGCTACAGACAGTGGCTATATATACATTAACTGCAGCGAGGCTTGATGCTTCACAGAGAGGAACAGGACTGCCAGGGTGTAAAGTGGAAGGCGTTTGGAATCCCGATAATTGGATGCAGCGCTATATAAGGACTTAATTATAATTATATAAGGACTTAAAAACGTTGCTACCTTTTATGCCAAGCATATCTCGGATCCACTTCCATCGCTCCATCTGTGCATGTACATGTGCTTACGTATATAGACCTATATATACGTATTATCATAATTGCGCAAAAAATTGTTTTATTAGATTTCAGCGCAAATGATTTGTAGCTTGGTCACGGTCCAGTGCACAAGATAATGGAAGCTCTCCCTAAGATTTAATTTACAAAGGCCATTGGCCTAAGCGTGGTTTTATCAGGACAACTGATTTGTCACCAGTGCAAAACTGACCAACTCGGCTGGAATAGTTGCCTAGGCCTGTGCGCCATCAGGAGGTAGCAATAAAAAAACGTTTTACCGCGCGCTTGTCCCTGCCTGTTTCCCCGAGCGTTGCTGGGTAACACGGCTAGTATTATATAATACCACTTGAAGAGATCAACATAGACGTATGACATTGAGTCACACAGCAGTTGGAGTACAAACCATATTCCATACCAATACCCTGGGGATTGTAATGAGTCTATGTATTCACCCCTCGCAACACAACGGGGCGCAATTATAATTATAGATCTGATCGCACGTCTTGGAAATGTACCACACAAGTAAATCACGCCGTATCCTCTCCGAGCGTGCCCTGGGCAAAACATGAACACCTACAAAGGTTATCTGCTGTGTAATCTTTGATAAACACAACTTTGACGATGTCACGGCTGCGGTTGCGGAAATTGCCGGTCAAAAACCGAACAATCACGGTCAGGTGCGCTCCTACAGGTCGTCGTGACCTGAGATACGTGCTGCAGCGACAACCACACACCAGTTATTTGTTGTTTGCCTGTGTGTGTGTGTGTGTGTGCGTGTGGGCGTGTGTGCGTGTGTGCGCGTGTGTGCGTGTGTGCGCGTGTGTGCGTGTGTGCGCGCGCGCGTGCGTGCGCGTGCGTGTAGGGTAACCTGGGGCAAAACGGCCCCTGGGGGTAATACGGCCCCCCGTCTTATCTGCCAAACGAGTGAATATAAACTAACGTTGAATAGTGGAACATGATGCTGCTACCTAGCGAATATCCTTACTGACCGCAAGGCCAAACGCTTTTAAAAGTAAATTCACAAACCTATTTTAAAGTTTTGCATACCCTGTGATCTAATAATCACTCTTCGGTCAAATCGATGCTAACGTGTCCACCGTGTGATGATAAGCCAGCGACTGGTACTAATGCACTTACATCTATACACGTTTTCAATGACTTTAATCGAAATTGGAACGATATTAAAGGATTACATGTGAAGGTAAAACAGTCAGCACTGGTGTGTATGGGGTAAGACGGCCCTGTCAGAACGGGGCAAAACGGCCCGGGGGCCGTCTTGCCCCGCCATGCAGTACGAATATGGTATGTAAACGTAACAAAGCTGTGATGTATTTATAGCATACACAATAATTTAAATAAAAGTGAAGGAAAGTCGACGAAAGCAGCGATGAAGAGGAATGGCCGTGTTTGTTGTGCCGAGAACCATTCATTTGCAGTCGGCCACGAGAAGTCTGGGTTCAATGCCAAGAATGCAAGAATTGGGCTCACAGTGAGTGCACACCAGGGCTCCCGTATTTCGTGTGTCCCAACCGCGAATCAGAGTGTGATTAGACAAAAGAGTATCTGCAAGCAATTCGTTGATACAATATGTTAATTATTTTAAGGCTTGTGATGATGCAAATTCCAAAGCTGATGAGTGTTTTCAGTGACGAGTGTAATGATAATGCAGAATATTGCTTCTAATGACAACTGTAATTTTATTGACATATTATAATTAATGATGAGTAGTTTCGATTGAAGATTAGGCTATCGTATCTGCCGCGAATTATCTGCAAGTTCTGCATGCCATTACTTTAGCATAATATCTTCAACAATATAATGATTTTAAGGCCTGTGATGATGCAAATGCCAAAGGTGATCGTAATGTCGAGTAATACAGACAGGAGCTGATAAGTAGGAAACCGGGATGTTGCGGGTGTAAGATCAATAGAGCGGCAGAACTGTAGAAGTGCAACAAATATTATCAGTATTATGTGACCGTGTCGTTTTGTCGAAGAAGCAATAGAAGACGGACACAAGAATGATGAGTCTAATGTAAGCGGAGTGGTGATTATTTCTGTTCACGATGAGTGATAATAATAGTAGTAATTAATGACGGTTTAAATAAATAATGGATAAAACACATTGTTTTTATACCATTACAACGATGAAACCTAATATTAGAGTAAATAGGCGAGGGGCCGTTTTACCCCAGGCGAGGGGCCGTTTTACCCCAAGTATGGGGCAAAACGGTTTTATTGGAGCACATTTTAAACTTGTTATAACTTACGTTTTGGTTATTCAATCGTTCAGAGACATGTGTCATACACAAAATATATATATACCTCAACACTATTACCGCACAATTATGCATCGACAAGTTATGGATACAAAAATACACAACTTTTCCCTTGGGGGGCCGGGCTGCCCCAGGTTACCCTATGTGTGTGTGTGTGTGTGTGTGTGTGTGTGTGTGTGTGTGTGGTGGTGCGTGCGTGCGTGCATTGCATGCATGCATACATGCATGCTTTCTTTGTTTCTGTATGTATGTATGTATGTATGTATGTGTGTATGTGTGTATGTTGTATTTTATTTTATTTTATTTTATTATTATTTTATGTGTGTATGTGTGTATGTGTGTATGTTTATGTGTGTATGTGTGTATGTGTGTATGTGTGTATGTGTGTATGTGTGTATGTATGTATGTATGTATGTATGTATTTGTATTATGTATGTATGTATGTATGTATGTATGTATGTATGTATGTATGTCTATACGCTGTTCCGGGTTGTATGCACAAGACATACCTAGCGTAAGAGACGTTTCATAAAGTAGACGCGTTTCAAAGTCCGCGGGTGTGGTGACGTCTTCCTTGACATTTGGCCGCGCTGTGACTGAGCTAGACCGCTACGGCCCCTATATGTTATAAGTCGTGAGCGTTGCCGCAGAAAAAAGTCAGTTGCATCCCCGGGTTTTAGATGTCAGAATCAGATGAAAACGGGAAATATGTTTCTTGACACAACATTACGAAGGTCGCCACGAAAAATATACTACAACTTCCTTATTACTCTTCCGATGTTTTTCGGCTCACTATGCATGTTGTTCTACCGTGAGAGTTTAGTTGGCAGTGGCGTCAACCCGACAATAAACAAACCTTTTTTAATTATTATATATATATATATATATATATATATATATATATATATATATATATATATATATATATATATATATATATATATTATACAAAAAATAACAAACCAAACCCTTTAAAATTTTTACACTGAAAACCAAAAAAACTGATTGAATCCAATAAAAAGTTTTTGACCCAATGTAGCACGGCAGTTCAGCAAAACTGATATATAGAAGGAATCGGAGACTGCAGACAGAGAACGTAGTAAGAGAAAAATGAGAGGAAGAAAAAAGACAATGGAGAAGCAATTCATGGTCAACTCATCCCTGACGACAGTGATGCCAAGAAAATAATAACAACAAAATTAAATTTGACCCTAGTCTAGTAACCGGGCAACCATTATTTTGAATCCTTAATAGCAATTAGCCATCACGCATATTGAAAATAATGACATCTTCATCGTTCTGTCAACTCTTATGCTGCAGCCAGCGACAGAAGTGGAGAATTCCTAACTTAATCCTATTTGAATTAAGGTAATTAATTTTTTGCGAAAGGGTAAGATTGCGAAAGAAAATATTACACAGACATCCTGAAATCCACAGTATTTTGTGACAATGAATCAGGCAACCAGTTATTGGTCCTCCGTTCCCCACCATCCTATTTTTTTCCTGGATTGGGGAGCATGGCCCCCCTGCCCCCCTCTAGCTACGGCACTGTCGTTTGGTGAGGAGCCTCAATGGTTGGAATTTTGTTGTGGCCCAGTTCCCACTAAGCAAC
The DNA here is from genome assembly GCA_025642075.2 of Ridgeia piscesae. Classification (NCBI taxonomy): domain Eukaryota; kingdom Metazoa; phylum Annelida; class Polychaeta; order Sabellida; family Siboglinidae; genus Ridgeia; species Ridgeia piscesae. Next base: position 58,461 of record JAODUO010000486.1, read on the forward strand.
CCTCTCTTAATTGTGCCTCTGTACATTTGGGCCCCTATACTATGTACCATCTCCATGTAGTGGAGTTGGGTTTGTATATCCCTCTTGGACTATCCTTTCTGGTAACCTTTTATATTTGGGCTCCTATACTACCATCTCCATGCAGTGCAGGTTTATATCCACCTTAGACTACCCTCTTTGATGCAGCTGGAGATTGGGCTCGAAACTACCCATTTTGGACCCGTCCCTGTACAATACAATACAATACAATACAATACAATACAATACAATACAATACAATACAATACAATACAATACAATACAATACAATACAATACAATACAATACAATACAATACTATAAAATTGTATTGTCCATGACCGGGAAATTAATTTTGAAGTGTTCGTCATAAAAATATAAAATACAGGAGTAGAGAAATAAAAATACAGATAAATTCATTATTAAAAAAGTATGTTAATCATAATAAAATACAAGACTAATCTACAATAAAATAAAAAAATTAACATAAGTTTTAATTGTAATTGTGGTCGTCCTTTAACAAATAAAAATAAAAGAGAAAAATACAACATACACACATAATGTCAGAGGTACTTGTTGTTGAGAAGTCGTACAGACATTAGAATGAATGAATCACGCTTCCTATTTGTTTTGGATATGATAGTTCTGAATCTTCTGGACGAGGGCAGAAGGACGTACTCTTTATATATAATATGTGTACTATCATTAATTATTGTATTGACTTTACGTAGTACCGGCTTTTCATACAAAGCAGTGAGAGAGGAATGTTTGAAGCCGGTTATTTTGCTACTAATATTTACTCTGTGTGTCACTATTTTTTACTCCAAATCTTCTTTATTGGTTCGTCCTCATTCATCATGTCTACATACATGTCCTGTTCATCGCAGTTTACTGTCAGCTACAATAATTGTATCTGCCGAATTCCTCTTCTCTGTCTCTTCCCTGGTTCCCGTCTCCCTCCTGTTGGCTCGGTTCATCGTCGTTCGTGTCTGCCGCATGTAACGTCGTCCCCCGTCTGTCGCCCCAAGTGGCATGCTGCAGTGAAACACCCTTCAATCGTTGAGTTCGTTGGCAGTCACCATGCTCTAAGACCAACTGATTTATTCGACATATTTATATTATAATTATATGCAGTGTACTTGAGAAATCCAGTATTACATGAAGTGTTTGTTTGTACGGGGTGACGTCTTACTCTTGTAAACTCTGTGTCTCTCGTCGATCTTAAGACAAAAAATTTTCACTTCGCATATAATTTATGTAGGATCAGCACAATATATAAAGATGTCTTATTTGTACACACGCACGTACGTACGTACGTACGCACGCACGCACGCACGCACGCACGCACGCACGCACGCACGCACGCACGCACGCACGCACGCACGCACGCACGCACGCACGCACGCACGCACGCACGCACGCACGCACGCACGCACGCACGCACGCACGCACACACACACACACACACACACACACACACACACACGCATACACGATGTCAGACGCGCACGCACACACGCGCACACACGCCACACACACGCACACACGCACACACGCACACGCACACGCACACGCACACGCACACGCACACGCACACGCACACGCACACGCACACGCACACGCACACGCACACGCACACGCACACGCACACGCACACGCACACGCACACGCACACGCACACGCACACGCACACGCACACGCACACGCACACCCAGTTCAGGCTTCTAAAACTCAGCCGCATCCATAAAGCCCCCTAGGCCTACAATAATATCATGATAGCTCCTCAGAAGTAGCACAAGAAGGGTTTGTTTTTACTCAACCATTATTTCAAACAATACACACATACAATACATCCTTGTCAAGCAACTCAGGACAATACAAAATCACAGCAAAATGGATAATAATGTATGTTTGATAATATAACGTATGTTCAGGAGACCGTGTTAGTCGCTATCGGGCAGTCACCTTTTGATAAACTTAATTTACACAATCATTACCTCGTGCATATTATTTGGGTCGAGGTTATTTAACCGGATATGGTCGAATAGTCTGAATAACCAATCGTCCGGATACGGGCAAATAGCACATGTCTGCGTATGCGCTACTTGTCAGGATAAATACGGACGAATAGCCCGATATCGACTATACGCTATTTTGGCCGATTACGGACAAATAGCCCATGCTTGCGTATGCGCTATTTGACAAGATAAAACGGACAAATAGCGCGACATCGAACAGACGCTATAATTGATCGGACAAATGAAAGATCTTTAGATGCAACTTTGAAGACGCGGGTACTTCTAACTTCTCATGAACGCATGTTTACCAATAATATAACCGTGGTGTTTCGCCAAAATTCAACCTTTTAAGCCATAATTATGTTTGCACAGATTGAATCAAAATAGTGTAAGTGCTCTACTATGGATTAAGAAAGTATGTTTAAATTGAATAAATTCGGCAAGTTTTTATTCATAATATGTTCGTCTGGGGGGCTGGCCAGTATATATATATATATATATATATATATATATATATATATATATATATATATATATATCACACAACACTTGATACAGCTGGGAGCCACGCCCACGTCTGTAGCCTTGTTTTATTTTACTGGTCAATTTCCTTTTTTGAACAAATATGGCATAATACGATGGCTAAGACAACACGCAATTTTCGTTTGCTGGGTACCAGCGCAAGTTCGCCAGGTGTCGCAACTACTACTAGTTTTCAATCAGGATTAAGATAACCAAGGAAATTAGAAATAATGTCTACACATAACGTATATATATATATATATATATATATATATATATATATATATATATATATATATATATATATGTATATATATATATATAATCAATAATAAAATTCTTGCAGTAGAACATCTTCCTCGACTGTCCTACTATCTCTTTTATAAAACCGTAGAAAGCTGCCGATAAACTTTTAAAATCCGTCTATTTCTATTGTGGTGCTTGTGCGAATTTGAATTGAACTCCCGCGAGAAATGTATCCGGAAAAATAGCCAAATAACCGACCTACACAATTTGTCCTATAGCTTAGCACTCCGTATTATTTGATAATTTTGCAAGAAATTGTGTTTAACATACTTGGCAAATTCTTGTGAATTATGTGAACTAATCTCGCTAAAGCGGCAGAAGTAGGCAGCCATCAGACCTCCAGCGGAAGTTGCGTATATGTGAAATGACGTAGACCGGTCTACGTGTCTACGCACTACACAATTAATGGTGACGTCATTGCAATTATATTCCACCTAGCAACGGTCGAGTGTCTTGTGCGACGACGAAGTTACTGAATGTGTTTCTTATTATTTCTTCTTCAACTGGTCAAACAAGTTCGAGATGTGTAATATCCATTTCTGTGCCACTGGTCACGTGTGTGATTGACCAAGCAGCACAGCAGCTGTGTGCTCGGCTGGCGGCTTGGATTTCAAACAACAAGGAGGAGAAATTTAATTTTGGAGAGCGTCAACTTCTTCAATAGGCCTAATACTTTTAAGATATGATTTCCTCTTTATAATTATACCACATTGTAAAGTGAAGATTGTCCATTAATTGACGTAATCTTGCATGGATGTTTTAAGCAATTATTTAGTTACAAGGGTTTTCAACATGGAAAATTGCTTTGAGCCAGCACCCAGGATGTTGCCTTTGACCTTCCATGGCTGTCTGTAAACAGTATAGGGAGCGTCAACATTAGCGGTCTTAATGAGTGTTAGAGTGCTTGTATCCTGTTGGCTATAATATATGACTTGCACAGTACATAGTTTTAATCATGTTTAGTCAGATACTATGTTTTGAATTATGATGCTTAATACACACTATTAGATTAACATGCTATATTATGCTTTTACACACAGCAACACAGCGTATCACCCCTACGAGAGGAAAAAAACCTAGAGGAAAGCCGACGAGACGGTGGAGAGCGAACTAGACGACTACTGGAAGGGTAGCATCTGGCAGAGGATAGCAAATGATATGTGGAAGCAGCATGCTGAGGCCTTCGCCCAACTACGCCTCACTATGGCTACACAATGGTGATGGTGATTATTATGCTTTTTAACAATAGAATGCATTCTCTGAAGCTAAGTGGTCAGTATCTAAACTGCCCAGTGGTCTCTAATCTCTCCGTGGTTAATCACCTTATGGAGTTGGCTGGGTATAGGGTGTAGGGCAAGTTCCGTAGAGATTGACTGACACTTGACAACTAGTTGAGAGCTACCCTGGGGTGCATAGCTAGACTGTGGACAATGACCAGGCATGGGTCCAGCCATATAACAGGTCATCTTGTGTGTGTGTGTCCTGCGTATTAAATTAGGACTGCACATGGCAATAGGAATTATATAAGTGGTGTAGGTGTATGGAATTGCAATACTTATGTGAACAATTACCTACAAATGACATGTTGCATCATGTTATTGCAGGAAGGATCCAGACCTCACACGAATGATGTGAGAGTCATTAATTGTTTAATCTCCAGAGCAGTGTTGGGGTGAGCATGGTCATTACAGTTATGGTAGATTAGGCAATTATTGCATATGTTACTGTTAGATGCACCTACTGGCGTTTGTTGATTTGTCTACCTATGTATTTATATTATAACTGGTGTTACAATTATAGATCTTTAGAATACAGTATATCGGATTCATTATTATATGTTGTGTGACATGTGTCTATACATCACATTGTGTCTATGTATGTTTGTATTGTTTGTACTAGTCTGACACACTGTGTCTTTTGTTTAGGTGTTTTCAGGTATGCATTCAAAAGTAAGACCACAAATAAAGAACTGAGAAATGACTGGAGCCAATTTGTTGTTTGTACAATTTGGTTTACGTGCACGCATTTATGCAGTCATGCTCGTACGCTCGCACTTTCACACATAACTATATATATATATATATATATATATATATATATATATATATATATTAAGTAATATCGTATATATCACATTGGGCCCATATATACATGCAAATACACATAACAACATCGTAAAACAAATAATATATATATATATATATATATATATATATATATATATTTAGTTAATAAATAAACACACATACGTACCATACAAACTGGAATTTAACGGGGGAGCTTGAATAACCATTGCCTAAAGATTTTAATATTTTACTGTGTAGATGATGTGTCCCTGATTTCATGAACACGCTCACAAATGGTTTGGTCTGTATATAAGGCCAATTATATAATATGACACCATATTCTTGTTTTGCGCAGACATTTCTAGCTATTGGTGAAATAAATCCGGGAAAAAGATTATAGATATAGATATATTATATATTTTTCTATATATATATTATATATATATATATATATATATATATATATATATATATATATATATATATATATATATATATATATATATATATATATATATATATATATATATATATATGCAGCAGCTGAGCGTAAATAGGCGCCCATGTCTAGTATAGGCCCCATGTCATCCTAAATCTAAATCTTATGTTTGGGCAATGTTGTTCAAGCCTTTCAGCCCGAATCGTGTAATTATATATATATCACGTGTATAATATATATATATATATATATATATATATATATATATATATATAATTTTATATATATATTTAACATATAATATAATTCAATTGTTGCTTTGAAATGTAAAATACAAACAAAGAAAACTACAATAAAATTAAGCAATACAGGGCCTAACAGAATATCAAACAGCTATATAGCATATACAAAGTATGATAATAGTTATTGAAGTATAGTAGTTATTAAAATCCTCAATTAATTCCAGTATAATATGTGTACGGGTGTGTATGTGAAAGTTTGACAAAAATGAACTTTTTTCTCGATTAATTTTTCGCTAGTCGAGGTCTTCGTGACCCTATGTCGTGACCCAAATACAGGCCGCTACGTACTAGGGCCCTAGATATAAATGGACACACCCGCCGCAGACTAGTTATATCACCAACACTATTGTACTGTTCTTTAAACGAACAAGCCTGCCAGCTGTGAAACATAAGATCGTTGAACTTTCTGAAGAAACCGAGGGGCTATTTTATATATCAGACAGTACATCTAGTTTTGAATCACAAAGATTATAAATATTGACAACCGAACGGTTGCGAACTGTTCGGGGGCGATTTGCTAAAGTAGCGCACTTGTTAGGCGATGTGGCAATGGGGCGAATCGACCGGTTTATCAGGTTCAAGTACGTACGATGGCGGGACAGCCGCTAAGCTGGGGACGCTATTTCCTAAGGTATGTCAATGTAGACAGAATATATAGACAGTTTCCGAGACGTGCATATATAATTTGATGGATAAACTACAAGGAGCGCATGTTTTGTGTCGATTAAGTCAACCGTATCATAGGTAAACACCAAATATAAATAACCTCTTCTCAGAAGCCCATTCCCTAGTTACACTTACACGCGTTTACACAACGTCATTGTTATTTGTCAATGGCATGAGTCAAAGTCATACTCGTCATGAATGCCATTTGTATATTACTACCGATACTTCATAAGATGTGTTCTAATTTAACTGGCGATTTATTAAGGCTTTTAGCATGTCACAGTTAAAATCAAGCTTTTCTAAGATCTAGCCTAGCGCTAGGGGCTAGGCAAGCCAAGCCAAAGTCAAAGACACGAACTTGAGGCTGAAGATAAAAAGATGATCTGTCGTTCTGTCAGTCTACGGATTTCAGGAAGGGATGGCTTTCATTAACACAATTATTCATCCATTCATTCAAACTTATATAGATTACCAGATTCATATGACTTAATTAACTTGTCTTGGCTTTAATAGTTAAGTTACTGTCAGAATAATACACTTATCAAGTTTTGCAGTGTTCTATTTTTAAATGTATGTACTAATGAGAAACAAGGAATTATTTTACGTGACCGTCGTCTTTCTGTAATTAGCATTTAATTCATAAAAAGTGAAAATTTATTCTCATTGTATTTCCAAATATAATAAACTTGTATATGTTATCAGAATGTAAACAAATGATGAAAGCAACAAATATTTACCCGCGTGAACCTAAGCTGCCTGCAACAGTGTCATGTATTTGACCAGTTAGGATTGTATAACATAAAATAAAACAATCCAGCAAGACACTTTCCATATTGTAATATTAATTAATAATTACAAAATAAACTGTAAAAAGTCAAGTCCTATATGTCTGTAATTCTTATTGAAACTGTAATTTTTTATTTATTTGGTTGAAAATATGGAAGTGTAATTTCAATGAAAAGTGAATTGCAACTGATCTTATGTAACAGCCCTACATACATCATTTGACTGAAGTGTCTGCAACTATGCAACAGAGTATCATGTAACAAGGTCACAGTGCTATATATATATAGAAGGCTTACCTGGAGAATGCAGACACAATTATGCTAATTTATACAGATTATTTAGTGCTGAGCATGGAAAGATGTTGTCAACAGCTGTCTACCTGTGACTTTGATTAATTCTTCATGTAAATGTACACTATGATTTGTAATTAGTACTAATTCCTGTAGTTAAACACAATCATGTATTTTTAAATATCTTCTAGTTGATCAAGTAAGTTACAAAAAACATGTACAATTTTAAAAAGCCAGTATAACACTTTGAAGCACACTTATTTGTTATGTTTAGTTTAAGCCTGCTTTGTTTATAGTATCGAAGTATAATATGTATAACCTTTCTGTTTGATATTTGTATCACCGGGCATGCAAGGCCCGGATACAAGGTATTCACAATAACTACCTGTGCGCTCTAGTCTAGTCCTTATACTGTATTTGAACCCAACCCAAAATGAACCCATTGTGTCTAAAAATAGCTGTTTTACTGCACATCTGGAATGCATCAAATGTATAGGGTCTCCACCTGGTGATTGCCTTGGGAAAATGGTTTGTAGTGTCTCCACCTGGTGACTAATATCCTAAATATATTTTAAGTTGTACTAGAACAGAAGACGATACTTTCCTTGTAGCTCACTAGCATTCTGTGAGATGAAATACCTCAAAGCTGACCAATGACAACATCATTATAAACACTGCACAATTGGTCACAGTAATAATAATAAACTTTATTTACATGCTCAAAGTCATGTTGTTCATTCACCAATAAACACATGATTAATGTTTTGAGATATATGTTTGCTACCACAAGACTAACTACCACAATCTTCTGACGAAATTCATAACTTGTAATATTTTATTAATGTGTAAAAATTTGATATCTCAGGTTTATGATGATACCAAATTTATAGATTTACAAAATAGGGCTAAAAGGAAATTTTCACATTGGAAGCCAAGCCACACAACTGACATAATAGTACATAATATGTTGTCACATATCACTATACTGCTGCGATTGATGATGGTACAGATTTTGTGATTTGTGAATGTTGGTTAACAAGTATGCTGGGGTGAATATTTCACTTGCACAACATTGTTGAATCATTTTTTCTCCTGCTATATGATGAGTGAGGTGGGTCACCTCACAGTTTTTCTTGCTATAAACATGTTTACATGTTGCTACCTTGTAGTTATGCATTTGTTTCCTCTCTAAATCCCAGGGAATAGGTTAAAACACCCTTCAGAATGCACCATTTTGACGGTAGTTTTAAAAATAGTTTGGGATGGCCATGCCCAATGATCCACAAAGCATTGCATCACACCTTCAGTGCTCACTCGGCCCATCCTACCTCCTCGCCCATCATGTTACTTGGTGAAACACTGCTGTCAGGTTTTAATATTAACATGTCTTCTTCCATGTCTGATGATGTCAATGTTGATGATGACACCACTCAACTCACAGCACAGTAAGTACCATTAATTCATTGTATCGGTATTTTGTATAGAAATAATAGAAGAATAAAAATATAAACACACATGCACACAAAGTATGCATGTGTGCCCCACACACATGTACACACATGCACATCACCACACCACAGTGACCACACACACGCACACGCACACGCACACGCACACGCACACGCACACGCACACGCACACACACACACACACACACACTTATTTCTTACTCATTGCATATTGTAATGTTGTAAGCAATATTGAAAAGTTTATGTGATGATCAAATTTAAGTGAAGATTAAGAAATATATTAATTCATACAAACTCTGGTAGATAAAATGTAATTTTTTTTGCAGATATGAAATTTATAATATATATATTTGTATATATATATATATATATATATATATAACATATATATGTGTGTGTGTGTGTGTGTGTGTGTGTGTGCGTGCGTGCGTGCGTGCGTGTGTGTGACAAGTCAAATAATACACATTTATTCTAATCTGAAACCTTTTTTTTCATTTCAGCATTTCTGGGGTCCAAGTAAGTAATTTTGGTTGTCTCCATGGAAAGTACTGCAAGATGAAGTCTTCTTTTTATGTCAATTCGGTCAGCATTTGTCTTGTCAACTAAGTGGGAGTAACTATAAACTACTGTGTTCTAATTAAAGGCAATGTGGTTTTTTTAAAGAAAACACCAAGCGCCATCATGGCATAATGTTACTTATTTTATACTTAGTTTCTTATTAATAACATAGATGAAATATGTTTTATTAATAATTTTAATATATAGAAAATTGCAAATGTTGTTATGGAGTAAACTTTTTACACATTTTAAAAAGATGTGAAGATGATAAAGAGGACTATGTGATAAGAATTATTAAATTGTTGTCACTTCCCTGAAATGGGCCCCCTTGACCACACCTCCTGGTTGTCTTGTAGTTGCCAACTGGGGTCTACCACTGGCTGCTCTCGCAGATGTCAAAGATAATCCAGAAAAAATTAGCGGGAAAATGACAACAGGTAAATCTTGACGTTTATTATTTTGTTATAAATATTGTAGGTTTACAACAAGTCGTGATTTTGTGTGTGTTTATTACTTGCTAGAATTGATCCGTTATAGTAATCAGCTTTTAATTACATGTTTAATAAAAGTAGAACTGTCTATTAATCTCAGTGTGATGGTAACAAGTACATGTATATTTTTGACTGTTGATAAAATAGTTAGCACCACAGTAATTTGTATTGTTAATCTTTTTATTTATTCACCAGAAACAGTTGTTTGTCTGGTGCTGTATAAAACAACTGTGTTGTTGTCTATTGCAGCACTTTGTATTTACTCCGGTCTCTTCATGCGGTTTGCATGGAAGGTACAGCCCCGAAACATGCTTCTCTTCAGTTGTCACTTCGTCAATGAAAACATGCAGCTTCTTCAGATGGGACGCTTCTTTGACTTCTAGTAAGTATCCTCAATTCACCCTCTTGAAAGTCCAGAACTTCTTGAGCTCCAAAGTTCTGTAGCAGTTGTTAGTTTTATTTTAGAAGATTTTGAATTATACCTGAAATATTAACCAAGATTGATCGCTGCATGGGACATCGTGACTTACCTGGGTAAGTCAGAATGACAATTCCATTCAAGTGCAGATTTTGCCTAATTCTGTGTCATTTTAATACTCCTACGTTATGACATCAGTCATCCAGTTGGGACAAAATTTAAGATGTCAGGCTTACGTTTTTCTGAAAAACAAGACATGTTATGTGGAATAATTTTTCCTGTAAATGTCAGAGCCGGTGAAAATATTGCATAATACTGCCATCATTTAAAAACCTGTAGATGGCAGGCAGATGGTATCCCTGGTCTCTGTTCATGGTAGAGGCTGCCATCAACAACCAAATTATCCCACCGAAATTTGAGCCAACACACGTGACACCAATACATGAACAAGGCCCGTAGCTGATGGGTCGAAACGTCGTACTCATCATCGACAAATATGCTCCAAAGTAGGTTAAATCATACTACAATAAACGTTACTATAATTACTGTGTGTTGCAGCTATCGCAAGACACCAGAGGAGCAGGAAGAAATGCGTAAGTTCTACATAGAGAAGGCCAAACAGAAGAAGGCTGAGCTTCTGCAGAAGAAACTGGAGAAGAAGAAACTGGAGGAAGAGAGCACGCGATGACTCAGCATTGCTTAAATCGACGGCATTCCTCGCCATGTCCATCGTCAGGGTACGACGGCACTGGCAGTACAACCTGCATGTGGTACACACGAACAGTGACTTTGCTGGATGTATGTATGTCTGTGAGTATGGTGACTCGGTTGTCCCATTGTCAGCAGGAGCTGGACAAAAGCGATTGACTCTCCTGTATATATTAATATTTACTAAAGTTAACCAGCTTCTTGATGCTAAAATATAATTTATGCAATGCCTAAAACTAGTGACATTTCTGCATTTTTCAAAAAAATTCTGTATATCTACATTCCTGTACATTACCTGGTGTGTTGGGAGTATTATCTGTAATTTCATTGGAATATTTTCTGACCCAAACTTTGCAACTACTTAACTGGCAAAGCTTGTTCCGTGTATACTGGGAGCTTCCAAGAAGCCACTGCACTTTGACAAAAAGTGAAAGTGCGAGAGAGTACAAATGAAAGATGCATTGATACTCTCGTAACTGTCAGTGTTGTCTTATGAAGCAGGTGCTGTGTATTTATTTAAAATAATGCACACATTGTTGGCATGATTGCTGTATGTTTAAAGTAATATAACAAGGTAAAAATAATTAATTTTGCAATGCTCTTGCAAGGAGTGTTGGTATATTATTTTTACAGAAATAGTTGTAGCTGTTGTTCTCTGAGGCAGCAATAATCCAGTTGGCTACGTTAATTCACTGCAATAGTAAACATGGGCTGTCTTGAGCATGACGTTGGTATTTCACTGCTCGGAATATGCAATTTATGGCAATATTTGTATATGGACTTGTATTGCACAAATACCTAGTGCAGTGTATATGTTATCTAGACGACATTCTGAACATGCTCAACAGAGTGCGTTAAAAACGTTTTAAATCATCATTGTTTTATAGTAGTTAGTTGCAGCACCTTGCGTGGGGTGGTTATATCAAACTTATGGTTTCTTTCCCCTAAAGAAACAGTTTTGCAACAGTTGAATCAAAAACCTCCAGCAGTGTTGTACCAACTATTGTATCATGTGAACAGTGAGAATATTTGTATGAAGGTATTCCATGAGTAGTATTTTGTGTGAATTTAGACTGATGTTAACCTCGTGTGCATTGGCGTATCATGATCTCACTGGACCGTGACCTTAAGTACCCCATGTGATCACAATGTTACATCATTTCATCACAACTTTACCCTTATTTAACCCAACTGGAGTGCACTCTCATTAGTTCATTTCAGTGCATTGTGTCATCACCTTATTGTTTGGCAGTGTCATCATGACCTTACCATGGTGCAGTGTCATCATGACCTTACCATGGTGCAGTGTCATCATGACCTTACCATGGTGCAGTGTCATCATGACCTTACCATGGTGCATTGTAATATCACTTTACTGCAGTGTACTCCATCAACATGACCTTATTGTGGTACACTGTGTCACCATGATCTTACTGTGGTGCACTGTGTCTCCATGATCTTATTGTGGTACACTGTGTCCCCATGATCTTACTGTGGTGCACTGTGTCTCCATGATCTTATTGTGGTACACTGTGTCCCCATGATCTTACTGTGGTGCACTGTGTCACCATGATCGTACTGTGGTGCGCTGTGTCACCATATTCTTACTGTGGTACACTGTGTCACCATGATCTTACTATGGTACACTGTGTCCCCATGATCTTACTGTGGTGCACTGTGTCACCATGATCGTACTGTGGTGCGCTGTGTCACCATATTCTTACTGTGGTACACTGTGTCACCATGATCTTACTGTGGTGCACTGTGTCACCATGATCTTACTGTGGTGCGCTGTGTCACCATATTCTTACTGTGGTACACTGTGTCACCATGATCTTACTGTGGTGCACTGTGTCACCATGATCTTACTGTGGTACACTGTGTCACCATGACAATACTGTGGTACACTGTGTCAATATGACCTTAATGCAGTACACTGTGTCACCGTTATCTGCAGTCCACTGTGTCACCATGATCTTAATGCATTATTGTGTGTTACTATGATCTTAATGCAGTCCACTGTGTCGCCATGATCTTAATGCATTATTGTGTGTTACTATGATCTTACTGCAGTATACTGTGTCACAATGATCGTAATGCAGCGCATCATGTCACAATGATCTTTATACAGTGCAGTGTCACCATGATCTTATTGCAGTGCACTGTGTCACCATGATCTTGTTGCAGTGCACTGTGTCACCATGATCTTATTGCAGTGCACTGTGTCACCATGATCTTGTTGCAGTGCACTGTGTCGCCATGATCTTGTTGCAGTGCACTGTGTCACCATGATCTTGTTGCAGTGCACTGTGTCACCATGATCCTAATGCAATGCTTTGTGACCTTACCAGTAGTATTTGACTCAGTGGTCAGTCTATAGAAGCGATTTGAATAGTTCCGTTGCAAAACATATGTTATGGTGCGCTATACGAAATGCTGTGATTACAAAGTGCAAATGTACAGACAGTTGGTTTACCTTCACTTTTTTGTTGGCCATCACACTGGCATGGTGACAGGTTTGTTGTTATTTATAAATGAACAGTACACAGCTATTGTGAACATGTGATATTTCCAGACTTTACAATGGTATCAACAAGTTGTATGTACGTCTTCAATACCAGCCATGTTAGTTCAGATCACAAACTCCAGTACTGTATTTTTGGTAACCAGGATAGCCTCAGTTACACTGCTATGCGTGATTTGTTTGCTACACGCGTGCTACCCGTATGCTACATAGATGTTTCTGTGTGTACTTGTCTGTGTATTAATGTGGTTTGTGCACTGCAATGAAGCAGCAATGAATTTAAACTCTAGTGCAAGTATGTATTACTGATATTATATTATTATTGTAGGTGATCTTTAGGTGAACTATGCCATACGTTTCTACTGGTATTGAACAAAGTAATGCTTTGCAAGGATTATGTAATGCTACAATTGCAACTTAGCATAGCCATTTCTTTAAAATGCATCACTTTTATGGTGTTTTTGTACAGTTTCGTCTGGATACCAATCCTGGACTGTGGGAATTGACTTGTATTGGTCACTTGTTGCCTCTTGCACTAGTCTAGTGTATTATTATGACTACGCCATTTTTAATATTGTGTTTGCAAGTTGTTATGTTGGTTCAATTTGTTATCACAGCAATTTGTTATTAATAAATGTGTACTTTATAAATTTTTGTTAACACAATAGTTCTATTCTTTTTGTTGTTGGCTTTAAAGTAAACCAGTGTTATTCATTTTGTTAACCACTCATACTAATAATGTCAAACTTGCCACAAGTCTGTCATAATGTCCACATCTATTATATAATACAGTGAAATCATAGAAAACCTATGGTGTAAACATCTGTTTTTTACACAATTGTATAGACATTAATAAATTATCCATAAATCATATATTTTTATTCTGGTAAAATGCAACAACTATCAGGAAATTTATGTGATCTTCAAACAAGTTGCTAACAGTTTTTACTTGCTTATGTTTGTATCAACAATCTGATTAATGTGGCTGTTTTTCCACCAAACTGGAGTAAGATGGCCTTCAAAGTGTAACCAAGATAAGAATGCATTTGTGTAGTTTACACTTCCTTGTATGGTGTCGTATAATTTGTTCATTTACAGATGAACAGTGGCTCGTTAAACATTTGTTTCACTTGATTAATTTACAGACTTGCAACACGTTGAGAGTGTAACATGTTATGTAACCATAACATGTAGCAAACAATTCCATTTTCCGGGTTTCGTATTTCAAAACCACTACTTCTGTTTTGTTTAGTAAAACATTAGGACTTTGTTACAAATTAACCGTTTTTGTTGTTGTAAATGTTTGATTTTTTAATAAAAGAATTATTCAAGAATAGATGTACCAGTCTAAAAAATGTAACGATAGACAGATTGAGTTTATTTTATGCTTTACATTATTTCAGGTAGATGTTACTTGGTGTTATTGCACAGGTGATGCAATCAGAAAGAGGGTCATGCTAGAATACATAACCAATGTTTTATTATTAACAAACTTGTTATTCTAAATATAATATGTTGGTAATGTTGGAATGTGAACATGTTATTGCTGTGTGTTTAGTAACTTCACTGTTGCAGCTACTTGCATAACTTTGTAACTGGGTCATTTAATACCAACTCATTCTGACAACTGCGGTATTGGATAACTGATTTCTACCATTACTATGCATATCGCTATTGTGATTAATAACATGCATTACAGTGTATATTGTTAATAGATGAGGCTAAAGTTCTGGCAGAAGTGCTGTGATATCTTGCACGGTAGGTCTATACTATCTCATATATCCCAGCTTATGCCTGTTTTATATATATGCTACATTTTATGAAAAAAATACTAGAATTTGTTTATATCAGAAGATAGTTTCACCTTACACTGCCTCATGTATAGATTGGCTGAATAGGTGTAGGCATTACATTTGCTACACTAGTTTGTTATATGAACTGTCGAGCCTACAGTAGTGGTTTCTATACACAATTACAGCTGCGCTGTGTGTTTGGATATAAATTCTATACAGTTAGTAGTTATTTTCAAATCACTCAATGTCCTGTACATTTTGTATATTCTGAGTGATATTGCTATAATTCCATATATGGTCATGATCAGTTGAAGTTGTTATCTTATTAAAACCTGGTCATCCACAGATGAAGTTTTGTTTTGTTGATAAAACCAGTGTACCGGTATACTTTGTAGAATACACTGTAATCTTAGTTGTGAGGCGCAGTAGGGCGATGGTCAGTGCACTGGACGCTTGACCAATACGGTCTTGGTTCGAATCCACGTGCAACCGTTTAGAATGTTGGCAAGTCTGTTCACCCTGCGTTGCTCCAGTTCACACATGAAGGAATACCTGGTTATAGACAGTGGCAGACATAACATTTTCCCACAGAGATTGCAGTTTAGCCAAATGCCACCAAGAGAAGTTTGCTGGGCTTTATGGTGAATTATGGCGTTCTCTTGATATAAATCAAAACACCAAGACTGGTGCAGTATTAACAGTTTAATGTAACAAGTTAAAAATAACAGTGTTGATAAATTTGTCTAACTTATTTATGAGTATATATTAGTTGTTGACCAATATAAACAACTTGGTGATATCCTCTGTAATATATGAAAGATGGTTGCCATATAAACAATACTCCACAAATTGTGAATGTGTACACCTGTAGTGATAAAATGAAACATTGTTTTTCTGCACGTTCTGTAACTCGCTGTATGTGTAAGAAATGTAGTAAACTATGACAGTTATGTGCAATATAAGACAAGGAGATATTAGTATACAATTATAATGATAAACAGCAACATGTTAAGACAAGGAGATATTAGTATACAAGTATGCAGTTATAATGGTAAACAGCAACGTGTTTCTGTGGTTAGACAAACAATATTAATGTGTATTTATAAATCTAAAGGATGCACAACAACCTTGTTTTATTGCAGTATTTAAATAAAAGTTAATTTGTTATTTAAAACATCATAAGAGGTAAAGTCTTTCCTTTTTGTAATGCAGAAGTCAGACTTTCACAGACAGTTTGTGTCTTCAGCAAGTGCCACGCAAAGGCATTATTGACACTAGGTGGCACCTTAGTGCCAGCATGATTCTGCTCAAGACTGGCCAGCAATGTCACACATATGCCGTCGTTTACGTTGGCTGGCTTCCCAGCATGCTCTAGGCATAGGACACCATGCCAGGTCGGCTGTGGATGTGGAGTTCCAAACACCTTCTGCAAAGTTAACATTGGGTTGTGTTAACTAACATTATTGCTATGTCGATAAGATCACACAGCCTGTGTTTAAAGGTCTCAACTGGCTTTGTTTTGGTCAACATTCATTTTGGACCATCCATAATAATGAAAACATTTAATAAAAATTGAAAGAAAAGGCAACGGCGAACATATCCTGTCCTTCTCTTCTGTTCAAAAATCACACGTCCAGAATAGCACAGGGTACAAATTGATCAATGGCGATGTGCCACTAAGCCACAGTGTGGCGCCACTGTTACATAACCTTACCTTCCCAGCACATAGCATGTGGAACGCTTCTAGAAAAACCATATAGCTTACTGTACAGTGTACACCATATGAAATACACAATACATACCAGATACCATATGGAGTTAACCAGCATAAAACTCTATAAGGCACCTTTAGAAGGTTTATTTCTGCACCAATCCAAAGTGTTCCCACCAATCAACATGCATGGAACAAAAATAAATGACAATTTGCAAACTCCTCTGTTGATTAACTTGTACATTACACCGTTAATGACAAACACTATATAGGGTGGTGTATTAAACAGTCCTGCCCCAACACCTTGTTGACATAGTTACCCCACTTGCCTGCAATAGTTGTTTCACAGCCGCCATCAGGGAAGTGTGTTCGGACATTTCCACCACGGGGAAATGTTTGGATCCCTCCGTCCCCACCAACATGTTCCAGTCAGACCTGTAACAACAGAACACCCCAGTCAGTGACCTTAACAACAATCACCCTGTGATTGACCCTGGGAATGATTTATGTCCACCAGAACCGAGTCAACGCAGTTTTTTACCTTGATGGTAAACAACATTCAGCAGGGTAACGCCCTGCTACCTTATGACGTAGAGGTAGGGTGAGATGTCTCGGTGAAAATACACACATCATTCACTGACTGAATAGAGCATATTGCCAAAGTGAGAAATTAAAAACTAAATGGCAAAGAACAAATAACACTCATCCAGGCAGCATTTATTTCATGTAATTCAATGTTGCAACATGTAATTAGGAGAGTTACGTGTGGGAAGAAAGAAAGAGAACCATGATGGTGGTCTCGACACATGACAGTCAGACGACACACCTGCCTATTTGTAATCTGAACACATAGAACATTCTTATGTCAACATTCCACAAGTGGTGCAGCAACATAGAACATTCTTATGGCCACATTCCACAAGTGGTGCAGCAACATAGAACATTCTTATGGTCACATTCCACAAGTGGTGCAGCAACATAGAACATTCTTATGTCCACATTCCACAAGTGGTGCAGCAACATAGAACATTCTTATGTTCACATTCCACAAGTGGTGCAGCAGAATAGAACATTCTTCTGGCCACATTCCACAAGTGGTGCAGCAACATAGAACATTCTTATGTCAACATTCCACAAGTGGTGCAGCAACATAGAACATTCTTATGTCAACATTCCACAAGTGGTGCAGTAACATAGAACATTTTTATGTCAACATTTCACAAGTGATGCAGCAACATAGAACATTCTTATGGCCACATTCCACAAGTGGTGCAGCAACATAGAACATTCTTATGTCAACATTCCACAAGTGGTGCAGCAACATAGAACATTCTTATGTCAACATTCCACAAGTGGTGCAGCAACATAGAACATTCTTATGGCCACATTCCACAAGTGGTGCAGCAACATAGAACATTCTTATGGTCACATTCCACAAGTGGTGCAGCAACATAGAACATTCTTATGTCCACATTCCACAAGTGGTGCAGCAACATAGAACATTCTTATGTTCACATTCCACAAGTGGTGCAGCAGAATAGAACATTCTTCTGGCCACATTCCACAAGTGGTGCAGCAACATAGAACATTCTTATGTCAACATTCCACAAGTGGTGCAGCAACATAGAACATTCTTATGTCAACATTCCACAAGTGGTGCAGTAACATAGAACATTTTTATGTCAACATTTCACAAGTGATGCAGCAACATAGAACATTCTTATGGCCACATTCCACAAGTGGTGCAGCAACACAGAACATTCTTATGTCAACATTCCACAAGTGGTGCAGCAAAATAGAACATTCTTATGTCAACATTCCACAAGTGGTGCAGCAGAATAGAACATTCTTATGTCAACATTCCACAAGTGGTGCAGCAGAATAGAACATTCTTATGTCCACATTCCACAAGTGGTGCAGCAACATAGAACATTCTTATGTCAACATTCCACAAGTGGTGCAGCAGAATAGAACATTCTTATGTCAACATTCCACAAGTGGTGCAGTAACATAGAACATTTTTATGTCAACATTTCACAAGTGTGCAGCAACATAGAACATTCTTATGCCACATTCCACAAGTGGTGCAGCAAACAGAACATTCTTATGTCAACATTCCACAAGTGGTGCAGCAAATAGAACATTCTTATGTCAACATTCCACAAGTGGTGCAGCAACATAGAACATTCTTATGTCCACATTCCACAAGTGGTGCAGAGAAAGAACATTCTTATGTCAACATTCCACAAGTGGTGCAGCAGAATAGAACATTCTTATGTCAAGATTCCACAAGTGGTGCAGCAGAATAGAACATTCTTCTGTCAACATTCCACAAGTGGTGCAGCAGAATAGAACATTCTTATGTCAACATTCCACAAGTGGTGCAGCAGAATAGAACATTCTTATGTCCACATTCCACAAGTGGTGCAGCAACATAGAACATTCTTATGTCAACATTCCACAAGTGGTGCAGCAAATAGAACATTCTTATGTCAACATTTCACAAGTGGTGCAGCAGAATAGAACATTCTTATGTCAACATTCCACAAGTGGTGCAGCAGAATAGAACATTCTTATGTCCACATTCCACAAGTGGTGCAGCAAATAGAACATTCTTATGTCAACATTCCACAAGTGGTGCAGCAGAATAGAACATTCTTATGTCAACATTCCACAAGTGGTGCAGCAGAATAGAACATTTTATGTCCACATTCCACAAGTGGTGCAGCAACATAGAACATTCTTATGTCAACATTCCACAAGTGGTGCAGCAACATAGAGCATTCTTATGTCAACATTCCACAAGTGGTGCAGCAACATAGAGCATTCTTATGTCAACATTCCACAAGTGGTGCAGCAACATAGAGCATTCTTATGTCAACATTCCACAAGTGGTGCAGCAACATAGAGCATTCTTATGTCAACATAAGAATAGAACATTCTTATGTCCACATTCCACAAGTGGTGCAGCAGAATAGAACATTCTTATGTCAACATTCCACAAGTGGTGCAGCAGAATAGAACATTCTTATGTCCACATTCCATAAGTGGTGCAGCAGAATAGAACATTCTTATGTCAACATTTCAAAAGTGGTGCAGCAACATAGAACATTCTTATGTCCACATTCCACAAGTGGTGCAGCAACACAGAACATTCTTATGTCCACATTCCACAACTGACAAGTGGTGCAGCAACACAGAACATTCTTATGTCAACATTACACATGTGGTGCAGCAACATAGAACATTCTTATGTCCACATTCCACAAGTGGTGCAGCAACATAGAACATTCTTATGTCAACATTTCACAAGTGGTGCAGCAGAATAGAACATTCTTATGTCCACACCACAAGTGGTGCAGAAATAGAACATTCTTATGTCAACATTCCACAAGTGGTGCAGCAAATAGAACATTCTTATGTCAACATTCCACAAGTGGTGCAGCAAATAGAACATTCTTATGTCAACATTCCACAAGTGGTGCAGAAATAGAACATTCTTATGTCAACATTCCACAAGTGGTGCAGCAAATAGAACATTCTTATGTCAACATTCCACAAGTGGTGCAGCAAATAGAACATTCTTATGTCAACATTCCACAAGTGGTGCAGCAACATAGAACATTCTTATGTCCACATTCCACAAGTGGTGCAGCAACATAGAACATTCTTATGTCCACATTCCACAAGTGGTGCAGCAACATAGAACATTCTTATGTCCACATTCCACAAGTGGTGCAGCAGAATAGAACATTCTTATGTCCACATTCCACAAGTGGTGCAGCAACATAGAACATTCTTATGTCAACATTCCACAAGTGGTGCAGCAACATAGAACATTCTTATGTCAACATTCCACAAGTGGTGCAGCAACATAGAACATTCTTATGTCAACATTCCACAAGTGGTGCAGCAACATAGAACATTCTTATGTCCACATTCCACAAGTGGTGCAGCAAATAGAACATTCTTATGTCAACATTCCACAAGTGGTGCAGCAACATAGAACATTCTTATGTCAACATTCCACAAGTGGTGCAGCAACATAGACATTCTTATGTCACATTCCACAAGTGGTGCAGCAACTAGACATTCTTATGTCAACATTCCACAAGTGGTGCAGCAACATAGAACATTCTTATGTCAACATTCCACAAGTGGTGCAGCAACATAGAACATTCTTATGTCAACATTCCACAAGTGGTGCAGCAGAATAGAACATTCTTATGTCCACATTCCACAAGTGGTGCAGCAGAATAGAACATTCTTATGTCAACATTCCACAAGTGGTGCAGCAGAATAGAACATTCTTATGTCAACATTCCACAAGTGGTGCAGCAGAATAGAACATTCTTATGTCAACATTCCACAAGTGGTGCAGCAACTAAACACAAGTCTCACAACAATGTGTACATTTTACACACGTGTGGTCGGTTTCAAGAAGCCACTAAGAATGTTCTTAACACTAAGATGATTGACTTAGAAATATCCCGTATAAGACAGAGAGGGAAGGAGGTTGGACAGGGGAGGTGCACGGGAGTCATGGAAGGGGGAGAGTACAGCTGCCTACAATGTTATTAGTCAAGATGGAACAAACTGATTGGCATATGTGTAATAAAACCTTAGTGCATTATACATAACAACAAGGTGACATATACACAGGTATATCAGTTAACAAGTTTTATAACATAATAACTTGACACAATATCCTCACACCTGGGCAATGGAAGTTCACCACAGAACTAACTGAAGATGTGTGATCCAGTGAAATCGAGGGTGGTTGTCGTTTATGGACACGGGTCGTGACAAATTTGACCGAGAACTTACCCATGAGACTGGACCAGTACCAATCGCAGCAGCAGCTTTTTGTGAGAGACTATTTGTGGTCTCAGTATTGGGTGTCTGTTGCTGGGCTCAGTCTGATGGTATGTGAGAACTGTGTGGATCAGAGACAGTACATCGCTGGATCTACAAGCACAAACAGCTACCAATCTTAATGTCACGGGTTATGACAATGTGTTCCTTTCATGTCACAGACTGAATCCATATTAAGTGTGTGTTAACTTTTATACTTGTTGTCAGTGTACTTTTCTATTCAGTAATCATAGAATGAGACATATGTTACCCACAATTTTGATTATGTCGAAGCCAGTATCCTGATTTATACAATCTCTGACCAATAGGCAATTAACCTGAGAGAAATGTTGTATACTCTCTCGAGGATAGTAGAGTTTGATCATGGCACAAAGTAGCATCAGAACGAGAACACTTTAGATTGGATATGACAAAGTACTCATTCTCAAAGAGGATTTATAATGTGAAAAATGGGAAACATCATTGTATATAAGCCAAACAAGACAAGATCACACGGGCTAAAGATTCATGGACCCTGGATATGCCTGATAATGCCTCCTTGTCCATTTGTCATTTGGTGATTGTGATAGCAATCATGTTCAGTCTTGAATGGTGTAAATGCACATCTGAGAGCTGGTCAGTTGTGGCTATCATTTATAATTTGTTCCTTTAAAACCTCACTACATTTTAACATGGCAACTAATGGGTGACCTAGGGTAGTCACCCCTGTAGGTGTGTTGGGCGCTGTACCTGAGAGGGAGCTGAGGGTTGTGTCGTGTGATGGAGTTGGCAACACACCACTTCGCCTGCAGAGACTCTGCATCCTGGTCTTCCAGAGTCTTCAGAGTCCCCCCTTGAAACAACAACTTTACAATGTCTTCAAACAACAACTTCACAAAGTCTTGAAACAAAAACATCACAAAGCGTTCAAACAATAATTTTACAATGTCTTCAAATAACAACACCACAAAGTCTTCAAACAATAACTTCACAATGTCTTCAAATAAATAACAACTTCACATGTCTTCAAACAACAATGTATTCAAATAATAACTTCATATTATTTCAAAGAACAACTTATCAGTGTCTTCAAATAACCACTTCACAATGTTTTCAAATAACCACTTCACATTATGTCAAATAACTTCACAATGTCTTCAAACAACAATTCCAATCAACAATTTAACAATGTTTTCAATTTCAAACAACAAATTCACATTGTCTTCAAGCCTCACTCAAACAACAACTTCACAATATCTTAAAACACCCCCTACAAGCACTCCAAATTGTTTTCTAACTCCCCTTTCACACAACAATTTTACAAAGTCTTCAAATGCTTCCTTCAAACAACAAATTCACTGTGTTCAAACCCACATTAAGAAGCAAATCATAATGGTGAAAAAACAACTTCACAATGACTTCAGATTTTGTCTTTTAACAAAAATTTCATGAAGTTTATTTAAAAAACAAAACGCCTTCAAACTCTCCCATTCATACAACAATGTCATGTCTTCATACTCCCCCTCAAACAACAATTTCACAAACCCACTTGAAACAACAACTTTATAGTATCAACAACTCCAAGCAAGGTCATTGTCAAAACCACAAGAAAAACAATTTCAAAATAGCAATAAAATATTTTGTTAACAATACTTGAACAAAACTTAGTTCATTTCTCTACAGGAAAACTCACTTAGCAAGAACGCCCTTAAAATGTTTACACCCCCGTGCTCCATGACAGTTAGTATATATGAAAGATATCTCCAATGACGCATAAATTCATGTTTCATGCCTGTTTGATACAAGAGTATCCAATCATTTAATAATCAATCAAACTTATTCTGTCAAAGCATGTTCAGTTGGACTTAATTCTCCTTTTTTGGTTGCCCGTTTTTTCTCACTTTTTCATCCTGAGATGTTAGGGTGTCTGTTAGTTCATAGTGCCAATCCCTGTTTAGAGGCGTTGTGTTTCTTAGCAGACATGTCAAGGTGGTTATGGCTGGATCTGGTTGCTTGTAAAAAGTGGACTCATGTTGGTGTGAAAAGACAACCGTGTAAACGGTAAAGAGTAAAAAGTCTTGGCATTCGGCCAACATGAGAAAAACAGCTGTAGAAACTGTTGAGCACTGAACTCACGGAAACTGTTGAGCACTGAACTCATGGAAACTGTTGAGCACTGAACTCAAGGAAACTGTTGAGCACTGAACTCACGGAAACTGTTGAGCACTGAACTCACGGAAACTGTTGAGCACTGAACTCACGGAATCTGTTGAGCACTGAACTCACGGAAACTGTTGAGCACTGAACTCACGGAAACTGTTGAGCACTGAACTCACGGAAACTGTTGAGCACTGAACTCACGGAAACTGTTGAGCACTGAACTCACGGAAACTGTTGAGCACTGAACTCACGGAAACTGTTGAGCACTGAACTCACGGAAACTGTTGAGCACTGAACTCACGGAAACTGTTGAGCACTGAACTCACGGAAACTGTTGAGCACTGAACTCACGGAAACTGTTGAGCACTGAACTCACGGAAGAGCTGTCGAGCACTGAACTCACGGAAACTGTTGAGCACTGACTCACGGAAACTGTTGAGCACTGAACTCACGGAAACTGTTGAGCACTGAACTCACGGAAACTGTTGAGCACTGAACTCACGAAGGAAACTGTTGAGCACTGAACTCACGAAATGTTGAGCACTGAACTCACGGAAACTGTTGAGCACTGAACTCACGGAAACTGTTGAGCACTGAACTCACGGAAACTGTTGAGCACTGAACTCACGGAAACTGTTGAGCACTGAACTCACGGAAACTGTTGAGCACTGAACTCACTGAAACTGTTGAGCACTGAACTCACGGAAACTGTTGAGCACTGAACTCACGGAAACTGTTGAGCACTGAACTCACGGAAACTGTTGAGCACTGAACTCACGGAAACTGTTGAGCACTGAACTCACGGAAACTGTTGAGCACTGATCTCACGAAACTGTTAGCTGATCTCACAAACTGTTGAGCACTGAACTCACGGAAACTGTTGAGCACTGAACTCAGGAAACTGTTGAGCACTGAACTCAGAAACTGTTGAGCACTGAACTCACGGAAACTGTTGAGCACTGATCTCACGGAAACTGTTGAGCACTGAACTCACGGAAACTGTTGAGCACTGAACTCACGGAAACTGTTGAGCACTGATCTCACAGAAACTGTTGAGCACTGATCTCACGGAAACTGTTGAGCACTGAACTCACGGAAACTGTTGAGCACTGAACTCAAGGAAACTGTTGAGCACTGAACTCACAGAAAACTGTTGAGCACTGAACTCACGGAAACTGTTGAGCACTGAACTCACGGAAACTGTTGAGCACTGAACTCACGGAAACTGTTGAGCACTGAACTCACGGAAACTGTTGAGCACTGAACTCACGAAATGTTGAGCACTGAACTCACGGAAACTGTTGAGCACTGAACTCACGGAAACTGTTGAGCACTGAACTCACGGAAACTGTTGAGCACTGAACTCACGGAAACTGTTGAGCACTGAACTCACGAAACTGTTGAGCACTGAACTCACGGAAACTGTTGAGCACTGAACTCACGGAAACTGTTGAGCACTGAACTCACGGAAACTGTTGAGCACTGAACTCACGGAAACTGTTGAGCACTGAACTCACGGAAACTGTTGAGCACTGATCTCACGGAAACTGTTGAGCACTGAACTCACGGAAACTGTTGAGCACTGAACTCACGGAAACTGTTGAGCACTGAACTCACGGAAACTGTTGAGCACTGAACTCACGGAAACTGTTGAGCACTGAACTCACGGAAACTGTTGAGCACTGATCTCACGGAAACTGTTGAGCACTGAACTCACGGAAACTGTTGAGCACTGAACTCACGGAAACTGTTGAGCACTGAACTCAAGGAAACTGTTGAGCACTGAACTCACGGAAACTGTTGAGCACTGAACTCACGGAAACTGTTGAGCACTGAACTCAGGAAACTGTTGAGCACTGAACTCAAGGAAACTGTTGAGCACTGATCTCACGGAAACTGTTGAGCACTGAACTCACGGAAACTGTTGAGCACTGAACTCACGGAAACTGTTGAGCACTGAACTCAAGGAAACTGTTGAGCACTGAACTCAAGGAAACTGTTGAGCACTGAACTCACGGAAACTGTTGAGCACTGAACTCACGGAAACTGTTGAGCACTGAACTCAAGGAAACTGTTGAGCACTGAACTCAAGGAAACTGTTGAGCACTGAACTCAAGGAAACTGTTGAGCACTGAACTCACGGAAACTGTTGAGCACTGAACTCAAGGAAACTGTTGAGCACTGAACTCAAGGAAACTGTTGAGCACTGATCTCAGAAACTGTTGAGCACTGACTCAGAAACTGTTGAGCACTGAACTCACGGAAACTGTTGAGCACTGAACTCACGGAAACTGTTGAGCACTGAACTCAAGGAAACTGTTGAGCACTGAACTCACGGAAACTGTTGAGCACTGAACTCACGGAAACTGTTGAGCACTGAACTCACGGAAACTGTTGAGCACTGAACTCAAGGAAACTGTTGAGCACTGAACTCACGGAAACTGTTGAGCACTGAACTCACGGAAACTGTTGAGCACTGAACTCACGGAAACTGTTGAGCACTGAACTCAAGGAAACTGTTGAGCACTGAACTCACAGAAACTGTTGAGCACTGATCTCACGGAAACTGTTGAGCACTGAACTCACGGAAACTGTTGAGCACTGAACTCAAGGAAACTGTTGAGCACTGAACTCACGGAAACTGTTGAGCACTGAACTCACGGAAACTGTTGAGCACTGAACTCACGGAAACTGTTGAGCACTGAACTCAAGGAAACTGTTGAGCACTGAACTCAAGGAAACTGTTGAGCACTGAACTCACGGAAACTGTTGAGCACTGAACTCACGGAAACTGTTGAGCACTGAACTCAAGGAAACTGTTGAGCACTGAACTCAAGGAAACTGTTGAGCACTGATCTCACGGAAACTGTTGAGCACTGAACTCACGGAAACTGTTGAGCACTGAACTCACGGAAACTGTTGAGCACTGAACTCAAGGAAACTGTTGAGCACTGAACTCACGGAAACTGTTGAGCACTGAACTCACGGAAACTGTTGAGCACTGAACTCACGGAAACTGTTGAGCACTGAACTCACGGAAACTGTTGAGCACTGAACTCACGGAAACTGTTGAGCACTGAACTCACGGAAACTGTTGAGCACTGAACTCACGGAAACTGTTGAGCACTGAACTCACGGAAACTGTTGAGCACTGATCTCACGGAAACTGTTGAGCACTGATCTCACGGAAACTGTTGAGCACTGAACTCACGGAAACTGTTGAGCACTGAACTCACGGAAACTGTTGAGCACTGAACTCACGGAAACTGTTGAGCACTGAACTCACGGAAACTGTTGAGCACTGAACTCACGGAAACTGTTGAGCACTGATCTCACGGAAACTGTTGAGCACTGATCTCACGGAAACTGTTGAGCACTGAACTCACGGAAACTGTTGAGCACTGAACTCACGGAAACTGTTGAGCACTGAACTCACGGAAACTGTTGAGCACTGATCTCACGGAAACTGTTGAGCACTGAACTCACGGAAACTGTTGAGCACTGAACTCACGGAAACTGTTGAGCACTGAACTCACGGAAACTGTTGAGCACTGAACTCACGGAAACTGTTGAGCACTGAACTCACGGAAACTGTTGAGCACTGAACTCACGGAAACTGTTGAGCACTGAACTCACGGAAACTGTTGAGCACTGATCTCACGGAAACTGTTGAGCACTGAACTCACGGAAACTGTTGAGCACTGAACTCACGGAAACTGTTGAGCACTGAACTCACGGAAACTGTTGAGCACTGACTCACGGAAACTGTTGAGCACTGAACTCACGGAAACTGTTGAGCACTGAACTCACGGAAACTGTTGAGCACTGAACTCACGGAAAGTGTTGAGCACTGAACTCACAGAAACTGTTGAGCACTGAACTCACGGAAATGTTGAGCACTGAATCTTACTTAACGGAACATGTTAAATGTTGAGCACTGAACTCACGTAAATTATGATTTATAGATCCACTTAGAATACAGAATTGGCACAAAATTAACAGTGTGCTCACCTACGTGGGAGAAAATAAAACAGCTTATTGACAGATGACAAGAGTAACACTGCCTGACAATCACTACAGTTGCATGGAGTAACTGTTGCACAATCCTGGGAGCTACGTGCCAGTCAAACCCATTTCTACAATTAATCAGGATTAATGGAATGCTTAATGGCACTGACAAAACAGCGTCCCAGTGCCACTCAACCCCACCCAACACATGCAGGCAATTACGGGGCTCTGTTAATGCCCCATACCCATGCACAGTCACGCAGTGCACCGATGCAATCCCACCTCATGACATGTATTCCTCTCCTTAAAATACTTTCTGTGCAGTTGCAAAAACAATATTCAGTAGCTAGCACAAGAAGAAAATTATACTTTCTAAAGAACATTAAATACACATCGTTACATTTAAGAAATGTATATTGTATAGAACAGGTATTTGGGTAGGATTTCAATATGTGTCTTTGATTCTTCTATAGCTTTTATATGTTTAAATTCAGGATCATATTTTCAAAACACATCTGTTCATTCTATCGGAAACATTACATTAAACACTAGCTTACATCCACCCAAACGCATCAAACAAAAGATAAAACTTTACAACAGTAATGTGACGTTTATCTTACGGTATGGCTGAGAGTGCTGACTTGTGGTTAAGGTGGACATGGCAAAGATCAACGCCTTCCACAATGGATGTTTGAGAAAGATCTGCTGGATATTCTGGCCCAATAAAAAATATAATGTGGAACTCCACCAGTCTGTAGGCTGCAGCAGTGCTTGAGAATGCGTAAAGACAGATCCCTAAAGTTGCCCTAAGATGGACACGACCCAGAAGAAGGGAGCCAGGACGACCAAAAACAACATGACGGAAGACAGTAATGGTGCAGCTAAAAGAGATGGGGCTCTCGTGGGGTGAGGCAAAGGTCAGGACCCTGTGGAGGAGCGTTGTCATAGCGACATGTCCTACTGGGGTTGAAGAGGGTAAGTAAGTTAAATGCAATAAAAAATAAAGACAACAGTGCACTAGCTCATGGACAAAGTAAATAACAAACAGGTAAGTAATTTACTCAAAATAACAACCTCTGTGTTTTAACACATGTCATCGTCAATTATTAGATCAGAGGCCAAAGATCAAGGAACCAACCAAACAACAGAAAGATGTGAGTGGAACTTGAAGCCTGGGAGGAGATATCATTACACTCCTGTACAAATAAAAGTCAACGTATTAGTGTTGATCATTTACCTGTAGCATTGCCGAAGAATGTAAATCGGTACCAAATAGCTGACTGTATCTCCACAACAGCGAGTGACGTAGGCTCAAACTCCAGCCCAGTCTCCTCCAGGACCTCCCTCTTGACTGCCTCCTGGCAACACAGTGATAGGGAATACTGGGTGTGTGTGTGTGTGTGTGTGTGTGTGTGTGTGTGTGTGTGTGTGTGTGTGTGTGTGTGTGTGTGTGTGTGTGTGTGTGTGTGTGTGTGTGTGTGTGTGTGTGTGTGTGTGTGTGTGTGTGTGTGTGTGTGTGTGTGTGTGTGTGTGTGTGTGTGTGTGTGTGTGTGTGTGTGTGTGTGTGTGTGTGTGTGTGTGTGTGTGTGTGTGTGTGTGTGTGTGTGGTGTGTGTGTGTGTGTGTGTGTGGTGTGAGTGTGAGTATGTGTGTGTATGTATGTGTGTGCGTGTGTGTGTGTGTGCGTGTGTGTGCGTGTGTGCGTGTGTGAGTGTGTGTGAGTATGTGTGTGTGTGTTTGTGTGTGTGTGTGTGTGCGTGAGTGTGTGTATGAGTGTGTGTATGAGTGTATGTATGTGTGTGTATGTATGTGTGTGAGTGAGTGTGTGTATGTGATTATATGTGTATGTGTGTGTATATATGTGTGTGAGTGAGTGTGTGTATGTGATTATATGTGTATGTGTGTGCATGTGTATGTGAGTGGCAGTGTGTATGTGTGTGTGAATGTGTGTATATGATTGTGCGTGTATGTGTGTGCGTGTGTATGTGTGTGCATGTGAGTGACTGGGTGTGTGTGAGTGTGTATGTTTGTGTGTCAACAGGGCTTAATGCAGGATAAAGGTTTTGCCAGTCACACATTTTTGGTAGACACATGGGACCTGTTTCATAAAGCCACGTAACTTTACGAGCAATTATGCGGTCTACTGGTCGCAGCTAATAGCGACTATTCAGTGTAGCTTACAGTCAGTTTCATGAGACCAATTTAGTATTCGCATAAACAAATTGACATAAAATTGACCTAATTAGGTCGTGGTGAGGAATCCCTGTATTTGTGGTGTCTGTAGACACCCTTTTTCACTTTAGCTGCGGTCATTGCTGTATAGCTGTATAGCAAATGACAAGTATGATGAATGTATAGGATATCCAATGTAAACATTAAAAATAATAAGTTGAGAGTGGGCGTGTCGGGGCATCCTCGAACTTGGGGAGCATCATGTAAATATTTCAACTAGCGTAAAGTTACGCCTACTACATGGCGCAGCCTAAGTGCAACTATAGAGCAGACTTGTGAAATGCAACTACCGGGGGTAGTTTAACTTTATGATGTTGTCAGCAGGCTTTATGAAGCCAGCCCAGGATGTCAACTGTTAAACCAGTTTACAAACTTTAAATGTTTCTTGACCTGGAATGGGCTAGAAACAAACCTGTGACACCATTTACACTGAAAAAGGAAAAACTGACAATATCTAGGATTTTTGATGATCATTTCTTTTTGCTTCGTCATTTTTACCCGTCCACCCATATTTCTATGCATCCAAGGCAGGTTTTACCCGTCCAAATGATGGGTGGACGGGTCTCTGCATAAAGCTTTGTGTGTCAATGATTGTGTTTGTGTATAAATTATTGTGTATTAAATTTGTATGTATATATGTATATTCTATATATATATATATTATATATATATATATATATATATATAATATGTATATATATATATATAACATGACACTATTTTTCATTTGACATTCCTAACATAAATACACCCTGCTGTCTATACAGCACAAGGTCACCCAATGGGGTGTTTCAGACTCGGCGCGTGTTGATAGAACTGGCCTCATTGAAATGGTAAATGTATTTCTGTGTTCTACATCGCATGCGTGGACTTGTTTTCAGAAGACAACATTCATTGAGAGAATGACAGATGCATTCATATCAACAGGTTGACATTTATTGTCTGCGCTGCACACTGTGAATAATGTAGCCGTCTTTACTGACAAATAGAATCACTTTCTGAGAAGTAATACATATACGTGTTGCATTTCTATATGAAATGAACATTACCACATATAAATGATTGTGTCAGTTTTAGAAGGTCGGTGAAGTCCTGACTATAATTAATTACAAAGACAGTCAAAATGAGAAAAATATGTTCGTTTTTGTGGGTTATTTTTGCTTGGCCAGTAACAAGGTTTTCTTTAACGGTGTCATGTTTTGATAGAGAGCCTTAAATGATGCTATACCTTCCTTTGAGGGTCACAAAAGACCCAAAATGCAACCCTTGAGACCACATATCCTGCCACATAGAGGTATGACCAGTAATCTCAAATGGTTTATTTATAACAAGGTCATTATTAAAAGGGGCCCTGCTTTGGGGCCTGCAGTGGGACATACTACAACAACGTTCCCCCACAGGGTCCTGTCTTTCGCTGCGGCCTGAGCCTCGCCCCACGAGAGCCCCATATCTTGTAGCTCTGCCATTACCGTCTTCCGCCATGTTGTCTTTGGTCGTCCTGGCTTCCTTCTTCCGGGTGGCGTCTATCTTAGGGCAACTTTGGAGATAATTTCTTTGGGCATTCTCAGGACGTGTCCTAGCCGCCACCTCAGTCTTCGGTGTTTAATTTCCAGGACAGCACTGTTGCTCCCTCTTGTGGAGTTCCATGTTACATATTTTATTGGGCCAGAATATCCTTCAGATCTTTCTCAAACATCCATTGTGGAAGGCGTCGATATTTGCCATGTCCCCTTTAACCACTCGCCAGCACTCTGAGCCATACAGTAAGACAGACTTCACATCAGAGATGGAGTAATCGTACTTGTGTACTTGTACTCATACTCGAGTACGAGTACTTTTTGAGTACTCGTACTCGAGTACGAAGGAAAGTAATCGTACTCGTACTCGAGTACATTACCAAAGTAATCGTACTCACGATTACTTCTCACGATTACATTTTTTTCATATGAACAGTTGCAAGCAAATATATTAGACAGATAAAATGGCAATATTAGAAGTAATTTAATAAATGTAATAATAATCAAGGTAGTCATTTTCTATTACTGTTAAGCATTTCATTTAAATAAATATTCAGTCAGATTTCCCTAATTAATACCTTCTCTTCACAGAGAAGCAACATCTCATCACCCTCCTGCTTAGTACAAAGTACAAGTTATATTGTGACAGTCCCTGGGAAGCACTGCAGAAGATAAGCTTCCCCTAACATCTTGCTTTGTAATTTTAGCCAGGCCACAGCCCCACCTGTACTGTTTGCTCTGTCAGTATGGTGTGAATGACTGGTCATATTTCCAACATCCAGAATCCTGACTGGGTCTGGGCGGTTAGCTGCTAAATCCCTGTCTATTGTGTTTAATTAAGTGCAAACTGTAAACCTGTCTAACTCCACAACTATTCTGGAGTCAAATACATTTAAATACAAATATTCTTGAGGGATTACAAATACAATTACAAATACTTTCGAATACATTGAAAAGTATTTCAAATACTTTTTCATATATTTTTCAAATACTTTTCATTTTGTATTACTATGTAGGTAAAAGAAAAGCAACACATATATTGAGACATCTAGTTTATAGGCATAATTAGTGTTTTGCTCATATGATGACAGGCAGACCAGTGCTAGGGAGTATTGTTATTGCTAACTGCACTACAGTGACAACTGACTGAAAGAGGTAAAGGCCAAAATACAGTGTTTGTTTGTTAAGCCAGGAGGTCCATAATAATATAATGCCTATGTTGCCCTCAGAAGAGACACTGCTAATCATTGCTAAGATGTTGTGAGGAAGGCTCAACTTCAAAGTCAGCCAGAAAACCAGAATAACATGGTGCCAAATTGAAGCCTGACTAAAGAACAAAAGGGGATATTGACCTATGGTCACTGATAGGTGCTAATCCATCCTCTGGCTCTGAGCAAACAAAAGTTGTTCCCCCTGGCCCCTGCAAGGGGGAAGCCTGCTGTTAAGTGTCTTCATCAGTAATTAGCACTGTTGGGTGAAGTTGTTGTGCATTAAGGTAATCAGTTTGGCAGGCATTACATGTGACAGTGAAAAGAAATGTTGATACTGACAATGTATTTGAAAAAATATTTGAAAAAGTCAAATACTTTAGGAAAGTATTTAAATACAAATACTTTTAATTCCTAAACATAAAATACAAATTTATACTTAAAAAGTATTTAAATACTTTCAAATACAAATGTATTTGACCCCATGTCTGGACCCATCTGATATACTACATATTTGAATTGGATACTCTTTTGAATATGCCCCCCTGGTTTTGAAGTGTTGTTATTGTAATGTATTTGATCATGTGTATTTGAAATTCTTAAATGCCTCCTATTTGTATTTGATTCAGAAACCATAATTTAAATTATTAATCCAGCATTAAATGATTCATCCAATACCTGAGAAAGTCGTCTAATTATTAATAATAATAACACCTGGATAGGGGATAGCAGTAATCAGTTAGAACATTAGTGACACAACAACAGAACAAGAATGACACCTAGGGATTCCATGAAAGTCGCCTTTATGCTAGAAACAGGACATTCATTAAAGTAATCATGAAAGTAATCATGATTACATT
Organism: Ridgeia piscesae; assembly: GCA_025642075.2. NCBI lineage: Eukaryota > Metazoa > Annelida > Polychaeta > Sabellida > Siboglinidae > Ridgeia > Ridgeia piscesae. The sequence goes on from JAODUO010000486.1 coordinate 92,384, forward strand.
CTAAAGTAATCGTACTCGTACTCGAGTATATTGTAAAGTAATCGTACTCGTACACATTTGTTTTCTGAGTACTCGTACTCGTACTCATGCATGTTCAAAGTAATCGTACTCGTGTACATTTGTATTGTACTCGCTCCATCTCTGCTTCACATTACTGTTGTAAAGTCTTAACATTGTGTTCATGGTATTCTGGTTGGACTTCAAATGGTCTGAAGTTTGGCAAAAGCACAGCGGGCTTTTCCCTGTCTTGCTTTGATGTCTTTTTGGGCTGTTTGTCTTTACTGATGAGGGTACCCAGGTAGGTAAAGTCCTGTACTAACTCACGTGCTTCACCATTAAGGGTAACAGGTGCGGTTGGAGAGGTATTGATACTCATCACTTGTGTCTTGGTTGTACTGATGGTAAGCCCAGTTTGCTTTGCATAGCTGTCTAATCTATCAGTTTTTTTCCTGCAGATGGTCAAGCTTTACTGATAGAAATGCAAGGTCATCAGCAAAGTCTAGCTGGGAGAAGAGAGTCTACTGGATACCTCTGGGCATAGCGACATGTAGTTATGTACTACTATGATATGTTAAACATAGAGCAGGAATTGTGTGGATAAACAATGCTATAATTATGACGTCTTCAATCACACAAAGTCGGGTGACAAGACACACAAAGTCGGGTGACAAGACACACAAAGTCGGGTGACAAGACACACAAAGTCGGGTGACAAGACACACAAAGTCGGGTGACAAGACACACAAAGTCGGGTGACAAGACACACAAAGTCGGGTGACAAGACACACAAAGTCGGGTGACAAGACACACAAAGTCGGGTGACAAGACACACAAAGTCGGGTGACAAGACACACAAAGTCTGGTGACAAGACACACAAAGTCGGGTGACAAGACACACAAAGTCGGGTGACAAGACACACAAAGTCGGGTGACAAGACACACAAAGTCGGGTGACAAGACACACAAAATCAGGCAGAACCTCACCTCTAAAGTTTCGTTGGGTTCCACACGACCGGCTGGTAGGTACCATTTACCCCTACACGATTTCTTCGCTTCCTGCATCATCAGCACCTCCTGGTGGTCATTTGTGACAACGGCTGCGACTATGTAGCAGACACTTTCCTTTAAGACTGGTACATATTTACCTGAAATAGAAATAATGGCATACACTATACACACGGGGTCAAATACATTGAAATGTATTTAAATACAAATACTCTTGAGGGATTCAAATACAAATACTTTTAAATGCTAATGTACTTAAACACAAATACATTTAGAAAGTATTTCAAATACTTTTCATTTTCAGGAATTATTACTATGTTGGTAACAGAAATACAACTCATATATTGAGACATCTAGTTTGAAGGCATAATGGGTGTTTTGCTCATATGATGACCAAATGACCAGTGCTAGGGAGTATTGTTATTGCTAACTACATCACAGTGACAACTGACTCAAAAACCTCTATCCACAGAGGTAAAGGCCAAAATACATTGTTTGTTATGTTAAGCCAGGAGGTCCATAATAAAATGCCTATGTTGCCCTCAGAAGAGACACTGCTAATGACCGATGGGATCTTGTGAGAAAGTGTGACAGCTTGGCTTCAAAGTCAGCCAGGAAACCAGAATAGCCTGGTGCCAGTTTGGAGCCTGACTAAAGAACAAAGGGGATATTGACCTATGGTCACTGTCAGGTGCTAATCCATCCTCTGGCTCTGAGCAAACAAAAGTTATAGTCACTGCCAGAGCCATCTGTTGTTAAGTGTCTTCATCAATAATTAGCATTGTTGGGTAGGTAGATATATATATATATATATATATATATATATATATATATATATATATATATATATAGCAGTGTGTACCTTTTGCTGGAAGATCGATGTAGGGTTTAGAGGAAACACTTAATGCGTGTCCTCGTAGCAATATATGCAGGTCCTTATCAATATCAGTAGCCATTGTCTGGAAGCAGAACGTACATGTAATATTACCAAATTAAAACTATTACAAACAAGGCAAATTTTCCAGGTGGTGGAATTGTATACAGATGTGGAAGCAGGTCTCCCAAAGTATTTGTACTGGACATCTTTGAATTTATGTCACAAGTTTGAGTGTTTTTGCCCTGTGTGGTTTCAAGTTTTCACCTATAAAAATGTTGTTCAACATCCAGTATGAACCCTAAAACTAGAAGGAATGCATTACCTGTGGGATATTTTAAATAGCTTACTCAAAAATGTCCAATTGATTCCTGAAAGTTTTTAAAGTGTGATATCTTGAGATGTCATCTGTACTGGATGAAAACTGTCACATATCCACATAATTATATAAATTATATTAGATAAATTATAATTGGATAATATGTTGTACAACAATAATGTGTGATGTATGATTTACATAGATAGAGACCCTTCACTACTTCAACTGCTGATCTGTATACGATTCTAGGCAATTATATACAGTTCAGAGATATTGCTTTTTGATGAATATACTGGTCATATATTTGCTGTCCACCACCAAGTTATCTCTTGGGCACCTGTGTAGATTCCAAACCGATTTCAATTTCACTTTATGATGCTGTTAAAAAAAATTGCCAAATGTTGTCACTTGGTAAATCTGTGAGGCCCAAAGAGAGAACTAGTGTGCACTTCACAATTTTAGCACATTTATTTTTAGATGTTATTATATGTTTTATTAAATATTATATGAAATAAAATATCTACACCAATGACAAGAGTCAGACTTTTGTCAGTGTTGTGTCTCTTCTACATATCACATAAAAAAGTCAGTTTAAAGTAAAAATATTGTAAAATGAAAATAAAACTATGTTGTTTTAATTAATGCATGATCGCGCCATTTGCCAATCATATAAGGGTACACAAAATATGAGTTCAACAGTGCCTACATATTGGTTCATAATTGGTACCGGCTCCACAAGTATGTGTATTCACGTGAATACACATGTTCTGCCTGTTGTCGTTGAGTTTTGAATGAGTTTGACACGAGTCATACTGGGTCAACCAGAACTGGTACGGTTTCACTGTCACATGTCAATGTCATCATGTGAAAAACTCATGATTTCACGGTAAACACGTGTTGACACACCAAATTTGTTTATAGAATCTGGTGAATTCACATGAATTGAGCCAGTTGAACTTGTGAATTCACTTATAGAACATGCGAAATTACGGGTCGTTGTTTGCTGGGTATGCATGGCTGCATTATAGACACTGTTGTTTAAGTAGTTCAAAATGCATGGGACAAAACATAAGTTGAATGAAATATCAAATAGACTAAGGTATTAGGATCGTCCCATCTTTTATGAAGGGTTCGATTATGGAAACGTCGACGGTGCATCGGGCCAGTATAATTTGAAAACTAAAGGCCCATTGAGTTCTGATCTTACTTTCAGTCAACAACTGAGACAGACTGAGTAATGGTCTTTTTAAAATTCGCTCTAAAAGTTCATTTGCTAATTGTTTTTTTCCAGTGTTTGTATAACACTAATTTTCTTTCATATCAATATTATCAATTAGCCATTCCACAAGGTGCGTCTTAAAAATAGTTGATGTGATCTATTATGAATTGTTCAATATTGACATAAAATTTTATTTTGAAATGTATATATTTACCACTGCAGAGTTATCCCTAGAGCGGAAAAGAAATAGGAAGGTATGTCTGGCTTTTATTTATACAGTTATGTTTTCATAAATGTTTAAAAAAGTTTTTTGTTCATGTTTTGGAGATGCTTGTGTCATAACATTGAACAATCACTGCGGCCCATTCCTGGAATTGGCAGGATTCTCCCCACGAGGTCGAGCAAGAATGGGACTTGCTGAAGGCAGCCATCTATAGAAGGTATTAAAGTTTTTCATTATACAATAATCATTTGTCCTAAGGACACATCATCACGCCAGTGCACATGGTGTCGCCTGACTTGCTAAAATGTTGTATTAAAGCAGGGTGTAATTTGTGAAAGCTACATGAGGATCTATCATATTTACAGACAACTTCTTGGCAGTTTTTGTTTTATAGTGACTAGATTACAGCATATGCATTCCAGTTGTCTGATGTAAGTCTGATGTTGTCTTTACAGTGACACATATGTTGCTGAGCTGACGTGGGAGCTAGGGCATGAACAGCAGACATCGTAACAACCACCACAACATCCTGTCCCTCATGCTCACTTTGCCCGCCCACTCAGCTGATGCTGAGCGTGGCTTCTCTGAGTTCAAGTTGGTGAAGTCGGATTGGAGGACGAACCTCGGAAATGACGTCCTCACCGACTTGCTACATGTGTTGTTACACACGCCCAGCATTGGAGAATTCGATCCAACTGCAGCAATCCATTTGTGGAACGCCAGTGGACCCAGGACCAGATGACCAGAGTTTGTACAGTGGGACACTGACAGTGTTGAGTACTCTGATGGTGCAGAGTGAGGGATGATGGTGGTGGTGTTTTATCGTTATTATGGTGGTATTTTTTTAAATAAATGTTGTATATATTTTCTTTATCTTGACTCTGTGTTCGTGAATTTGACGGGACTAGTGTAACTAGATTTGGCTGCGGACTAGTGAACTTCACTGGCCACTATAGTCCTGTGGACTAGTGATGAAAATTTAGTTTATGCCCGAGCCGTTCCTTTTTTAACCGTCTTTTAAATTATGACGATAGTTATTGCAAGACTAATAAAATAATAGCTTCCAGTTATATCCCATGATGAGCTTTTAGACTTCGTCTTTCTGACTCTGAGTCTGAGATAATCATAATGTGACTCTCACTCTCACTCGGGTTTCAGACTCGAGTCTGTCACTGATTTACTGACATATAGGTATTTTTATGACATAAGTTTGCATTAATTTTCCTTTCTTCCAGATAACCGACCCTCTTCAACATTTTGAAAACGATTTTACTCAAACAATGAGGATATCATTGCACATAACACTACAACAGAGGACTACGACACTTACTCGAACGCATGTTTTGTAAACAAAACGCTTCCATTTGTTGATCACCTACTGCGACACCTGGCGACAAACAGGATGCCAAGCATTGCTGCAGACGACTCAAGATAACTGCACACAAATGTAGCCATACGGTTTGTTCTTCGCTGTAGTCCAGCGGGTGAGGGATTTGGCGTATTTCATACTTCCTGTCAAATAATTCTGAAATAGATAGTGCTATTGAACCGACACGTAGTAATAGTGATTGATTTTAACGTAGTGTTCAAAACTATAGTCACGAAGTATCTATCCTCGCACGCCAGGGGTTGCTGCGGATGATTACGTCAGTACCACCCTACAGTACCCCTGCCAAATCAAGGTCAAGATCAGATGCTGAAGGTCAAGTAAAGGTACAAGTTGACTTCTCGGTGGACAACAAATGGAAACTTCTACTATGAAAATATATTTTAGTTTATTCATGAATATAAATGGATAATCTTACAAAATTTGACACATTTGTTCATGATCGAGAAAGGAGTATTCAGTCATAACTTAAATTATTTAAAGCACGGAGTTATACCCTTGTTACACATAGTGTATAGTGCATGTATCGTTAATAACATTAGCATTCATATTTTTCTTTGAGGGAACTTCTTGCATTAAGTGTGAAAGTCATTGTAAATATGTTACAAGGAATGCATGAACATATTTTATTCAAATTATTACTGTGACGTAACGTAATAAACATACAAGTATCACCCCTAATAAAAATTAGCCCAATACATACATTTAAGTGAAACATATTTATTGCACACCATGATGAACATTTGAAATTTCCGGGCAGGACATTTGTAATAAAGAAAATACACACACATATATATATATATATATATATATATATATATATATATATATATATATATATATATATATATATATATATATATATATATATAATGAATAAAGAACACTGAGCGGAACATAGCGCATATGTGTCTACGTTCAATGCAGAAGAAATATTGACGGTGGAGACTCGTGACGATTGAGCATTTTGGTAATGAGTTCACCACGATTTTCTATCTCATTGATGCGGCCAACTCTGGCAAATGTATGATCCGTGTACTTAGCGAAGACACAAACGTGTTTGTCCTATTTGTATGTTGGGTGTAAGTATCGGGAGGAGAAGGTGTGCAAGGTGCAGATGGAGCGGTGGCGTACGACAATGTTCCACCGCTGGCCCACAGTGTCTGCAGTGGCGTGGCATGTACGCCTTCAGCATTATTGCTCAAGAAGACGAAACGTTCCAAAGTCAAAGCCCTGCCTCCAACATCAACCAATCCGTTCCTGCACATGCTGCAGGCCAATCAGTAAGTCATGTTGTAGAGAGCAGCAGGCCCGCAAGCGCCATCTAACGAGTCATGCAAGCCGATATCACTCAGTTCGGCTAGGATATCGGATAGTATCCCTGCTCCTGTTACTGCTTAGGCTGACTTTATGTCCACCGTACCCATGTGATGTGATGTGATTCACTGTGGGTGTAGAGTGCAGGGTAAGAAACACAGAACTGCCGTATGTGGCTACGACAAAGAATATCTTACGTGGATATAACATACAGCAACAGCTCCAACGAAGGCAGCTGTTGCAATCCATGCACCACCACAGAAGAGGCTTACGCTGAAGACGAGGAGGGTATCGAGATGGAGAATGCTGAAGAGATTGATTTGGAGGCTGAGAGGATGAAGATGTACAGGAAAAGCTTGGAGTGCATGAGGATGTCGAGAATGGTTTTGTTGATCCTTATTACCTGGATGATGAGTGGGAATAGGAAAATGATTATTATAAAGATTACTACGCGTTATCTGCTCTTATTAAGGTGACATAAACGTCACACTTATAGCTTATTATGTAAAGCTATCTTTTACTAAGCAATCTAATTGTATATATATATATATATATATATATATATATATATATATATATATATATATATATATATTGTAAACTACTTGTAAAATAAAATGACTTTCACACATAATTACTTGATGCAAGAATTTCCCTCAGAGAGAAATCTGAATGCCAAAATTAGTAATGTTATTTGCACTATACACTATGTGTAACATATGTCACTACGTGTTTCAAATAATTTAAATTATGACTGAATACTCTATTCTCATGAACAAATGTGTCAAATATTGTAAGATTACCCATTTATATTCATGAATAAACTAAAATATTTTTTCAATAAAAGTTTCCATTTCTTTCCCTCCGAAAGGTCAATTTTGACTTTTATCTGATCTTCAGCATCCGATCTTGACCTTGAACTGAAATTGTAATATCAGAAATGGATTCTACATACCCAAAAGCCCCTAAAAGTATTATTACACATAATTCTAAGACAAGTGGTTCTAAAGTATTTTTTATAAGATCTGACCAGCCGCCATCTTGGATTTATGCAAATTACAAGAGTTGCTCATAGTTGTCATTTGGGCAGTCAAGCTGAATTTGTTCTAGGACCTGATGAGTCCGAATCAACCAAAACGTTTACAGAATAGAACATTTATAGGTTCACTGTTGAACACGTGACTGTCAAAAGGACAAGTTCTAAAATGTATCACTATGCGATAACTTTTGGGTGCGTTGAGAGGTCTTTTCCTCTCAATGGATTTCTCTCTCT
>JAODUO010000486.1:117500-125000 GCA_025642075.2 Ridgeia piscesae
AAGAGATACTTTTTATTTAATTGATTACGTCCATAATTGTCAACCCACGTCCATAATTATCAACCCACAAAACACATAATAAACAGTTCCATTTTTCGCACGGGTTCCATTTGCTATTCAGTTTGAAATGGACAACGTTCATTTACCACCTCACACGGGCCCGAGACACCGTAATGAGGCAGTAGCGTGTTTTTTCTAGCATCGCCTGCTAGTAATAATTGCAAACGCATGGGATTCACGAGTAGAAGTAGACGTTAAGTGAGAAGGGCCAGATAAAAGTTCACAGTAATGTAGCAAATAGAAACCCACAAATATGTTGTATTTCTTCCTTTACTTCTTCTTTTGTCACTTCTGCTTCTTCGTCTTGTTGTTGTTGTTGTTGTTGTTGTTGTTGTTGTTGTTGTTGTTGTCGGTCTAGTTATTCGTCTTGCTGTTGTTGTTGGTCTAGTTATTCGTCTTGCTGTTGTTGTTGGTCTAGTTATTCGTCTTGCTGCTGCTGCGTTGTTGTTGGTCTAGTTATTCGTCTTGCTGCTGCTGCTGTTGTTGTTGGTCTAGTTATTCGTCTTGCTGTTGTTGTTGGTCTAGTTATTCGTCTTGCTGTTGTTGTTGGTCTAGTTATTCGTCTTGCTGCTGCTGCTGCTGTTGTTGGTCTAATTATTCGTCTTGCTGCTGCTGCGTTGTTGTTGGTCTAATTATTCGTCTTGCTGCTGCTGCGTTGTTGTTGGTCTAATTATTCGTCTTGCTGCTGCTGCGTTGTTGTTGGTCTAATTATTCGTCTTGCTGCTGCTGCGTTGTTGTTGGTCTAATTATTCGTCTTGCTGCTGCTGCGTTGTTGTTGGTCTAGTTATTCGTCTTGCTGCTGCTGCTGTTGTTGTTGGTCTAATTATTCGTCTTGCTGCTGCTGCTGTTGTTGTTGGTCTAATTATTCGTCTTGCTGTTGTTGTTGGTCTAGTTATTCGTCTTGCTGCTGCTGCGTTGTTGTTGGTCTAGTTATTCGTCTTGCTGCTGCTGCGTTGTTGTTGGTCTAATTATTCGTCTTGCTGCTGCTGCGTTGTTGTTGGTCTAGTTATTCGTCTTGCTGCTGCTGCGTTGTTGTTGGTCTAATTATTCGTCTTGCTGCTGCTGCGTTGTTGTTGGTCTAGTTATTCGTCTTGCTGCTGCTGCTGTTGTTGTTGGTCTAGTTATTCGTCTTGCTGCTGCTGCGTTGTTGTTGGTCTAATTATTCGTCTTGCTGCTGCTGCGTTGTTGTTGGTCTAGTTATTCGTCTTGCTGCTGCTGCTGTTGTTGTTGGTCTAGTTATTCGTCTTGCTGTTGTTGTTGGTCTAGTTATTCGTCTTGCTGCTGCTGCTGTTGTTGTTGGTCTAGTTATTCGTCTTGCTGTTGTTGTTGGTCTAGTTATTCGTCTTGCTGCTGCTGCTGCTGTTGTTGGTCTAGTTATTAGTCTTGCTGCTGCTGCGTTGTTGTTGGTCTAATTATTCGTCTTGCTGCTGCTGCGTTGTTGTTGGTCTAGTTATTCGTCTTGCTACTGCTGCGTTGTTGTTGGTCTAGTTATTCGTCTTGCTGCTGCTGCGTTGTTGTTGGTCTAGTTATTCGTCTTGCTGCTGCTGCTGTTGTTGTTGGTCTAGTTATTCGTCTTGCTGTTGTTGTTGGTCTAGTTATTCGTCTTGCTGCTGCTGCGTTGTTGTTGGTCTAATTATTCGTCTTGCTGCTGCTGCGTTGTTGTTGGTCTAGTTATTCGTCTTGCTGCTGCTGCGTTGTTGTTGGTCTAGTTATTCGTCTTGCTGCTGCTGCTGTTGTTGTTGGTCTAGTTATTCGTCTTGCTGTTGTTGTTGGTCTAGTTATTCGTCTTGCTGCTGCTGCGTTGTTGTTGGTCTAATTATTCGTCTTGCTGCTGCTGCGTTGTTGTTGGTCTAGTTATTCGTCTTGCTGCTGCTGCTGTTGTTGTTGGTCTAGTTATTCGTCTTGCTGTTGTTGTTGGTCTAGTTATTCGTCTTGCTGCTGCTGCTGTTGTTGTTGGTCTAGTTATTCGTCTTGCTGTTGTTGTTGGTCTAGTTATTCGTCTTGCTGCTGCTGCTGCTGTTGTTGGTCTAGTTATTAGTCTTGCTGCTGCTGCGTTGTTGTTGGTCTAATTATTCGTCTTGCTGCTGCTGCGTTGTTGTTGGTCTAGTTATTCGTCTTGCTACTGCTGCGTTGTTGTTGGTCTAGTTATTCGTCTTGCTGCTGCTGCGTTGTTGTTGGTCTAGTTATTCGTCTTGCTGCTGCTGCTGTTGTTGTTGGTCTAATTATTCGTCTTGCTGCTGCTGCGTTGTTGTTGGTCTAGTTATTCGTCTTGCTCTGCTGCGTTGTTGTTGGTCTAGTTATTCGTCTTGCTGCTGCTGCGTTGTTGTTGGTCTAGTTATTCGTCTTGCTACTGCTGCGTTGTTGTTGGTCTAGTTATTCGTCTTGCTGCTGCTGCGTTGTTGTTGGTCTAGTTATTCGTCTTGCTGCTGCTGCTGTTGTTGTTGGTCTAATTATTCGTCTTGCTGCTGCTGCGTTGTTGTTGGTCTAGTTATTCGTCTTGCTGCTGCTGCGTTGTTGTTGGTCTAGTTATTCGTCTTGCTGCTGCTGCGTTGTTGTTGGTCTAGTTATTCGTCTTGCTGCTGCTGCGTTGTTGTTGGTCTAGTTATTCGTCTTGCTGCTGCTGCTGTTGTTGTTGGTCTAGTTATTCGTCTTGCTGCTGTTGTTGTTGGTCTAGTTATTCGTCTTGCTGCTGTTGTTGGTCTAGTTATTCGTCTTGCTGTTGTTGTTGGTCTAGTTATTCGTCTTGCTGCTGTGCTGTTGTTGTTGGTCTAGTTATTCGTCTTGCTGTTGTTGTTGGTCTAGTTATTCGTCTTGCTGTTGTTGTTGGTCTAGTTATTCGTCTTGCTGTTGTTGTTGGTCTAGTTATTCGTCTTGCTGTCTGTTGTTGGTCTAGTTATTCGTCTTGCTGTTGTTGTTGGTCTAGTTATTCGTCTTGCTGTTGTTGTTGGTCTAGTTATTCGTCTTGCTGTTGTTGTTGGTCTAGTTATTCGTCTTGCTGTTGTTGTTGGTCTAGTTATTCGTCTTGCTGTTGTTGTTGGTCTAGTTATTCGTCTTGCTGTTGTTGTTGGTCTAGTTATTCGTCTTGCTGTTGTTGTTGGTCTAGTTATTCGTATTGCTGTTGTTGTTGGTCTAGTTATTCGTCTTGCTGTTGTTGTTGGTCTAGTTATTCGTCTTGCTGTTGTTGTTGGTCTAGTTATTCGTCTTGCTGTTGTTGTTGGTCTAGTTATTCGTCTTGCTGTTGTTGTTGGTCTAGTTATTCGTCTTGCTGTTGTTGTTGGTCTAGTTATTCGTCTTGCTGCTGTTGTTGTTGGTCTAGTTATTCGTCTTCTTTACATTTTGTACGATTAACATCGACTGTGTATTGATTGTGCACACGGCTTACTGTGTGACATGAAGTCTCTGTGTATAATGAATGAATGAATGAATGAATGGATGGATGGATGGATGGATGGATGGATGGAATGAATGAATGAATGAATGAATGAATGAATGAATGAATGAATGAATGAATGAATGAATGAATGAATGAATGAATGAATGAATGGAATGAATGAATGAATGAATGAATGAATGAATGAATGAATGAATGAATGAATGAATGAATGAATGAATGAATGAATGAATGAATGAATGAATGAATGAATGAATGAATGAATGAATGAATGAATGAATGAATGAATGAATGAATGGTAATGGTTGGATGCATAAATCAATCATTCAATCAAACAATCAATTAGCCAATCAATCAATTTATTTCAAAACACTCAACATGAAAAAAACAAGTCACGTAAATAATTACTTAATAATATGTCACGTGGCATGATATACAGTCATGTAGAAATATGCTTTGAGAAGGAGTAGACGTGAAGTTATACACTTATAAGTCTCTACCCCTGTGAAAAAGTTGACAAAATAACAATTAGTGGCCATACTTAAACGTATTAACTGTAATCATACAGTTACATTAGGAATAACCACGTATACATAACAAAGATTCACTTGCTGTGCTACCGATGTGTTTATGTGTTTACACAATATATTTATCAAAAGTATATAAATGTAATGACTTTTAAAATATATAATTTGACGTTATGCTAACAAGCGATGTATTTAGTGAATTCCGCATTTTCACACAGAGTACAGGTATGGACATTGCTCTCATATTTGTTCGCACATTTTCTCTCAACAACTGGTGTATTCTGCGCGCAGAGTACGATGGTATAAACCTTACAAATAACTGTTGAAGGTCGTTTGTTAAAACATTGCGATAGGCATCAAACATAAACAAAATAGCTTTTGTTTCAACTATATCATTGAATTTCAGAATGTGATAATTTTAGAACAAATTCTTTGTATGATCCAATCCATTGGCACCGTGGATCAATCTAATCACTCTTTTCTGTACATAATATATTGTAAGTTTCTGTATATAATACATTGTAAGTTTGTCACATGTATGTGTTTCACCATATTTCATACATCAAGTAAGGTAAAAGCAATGAACAATACAATGGCTAACTTTGTACATAACAGAAGCTATCTGCCAAATAATATATAATTAGTTTTAGCAGTATTCAATGTCAGTTTGTTTACGCAAAACCACTTCCACTTCCCTATTTAGTTCACTTACTAAATCTGATAAGTGACTATGAGAATGAAATATATTTGTATCGTCGGCGAATAAAATAACCTTCAGTTGCTTCGACGCATTATACATATCATTAACATTTAGCATAAACAATGCGTTACACACACACACAACACACACACACACACACACACACACACACACACACACACACACACACACACACACACACACACACAACACACACACACGACACCACCACCACCACACACACACACACCAGCACACACACACACACACACACACACACACACACACACACACACACACAACACACACACAGTGATCATAAAACGAAACCAATTTAAAATATATGCGACATTTATTTTTGTTCAGACGCACAGTCTGGAAGCTGTCTATGTTTCAATACTGTCTAGTGTGGCGCCATTTGGGATGATAATTCCACAGCCGTGTTTTATACTCGGGAAATGAATAGCGACTGTATATGCACATCAGAAAGAAATGCCTGCTGGTTCTGACATTTTAAGGTATTTGTAATCTGTTATACCCACCATTGCGTTATATTATACCGTTTGAAGAGCCCCGTTTTTGCCCTGCGGTATGCCGGGGTCGACTACGTCGATGTTTACTCTTTGTCAGCAACGTAGCGCCCTGTACAGTCAGCACGACTGGTCCGGTGTAACTGATAAGTCACGCCGGAACAGTCGTGCTGACTATACAGAGTTTTCCGCTTCGTGACTTTTGCATCACTTTTACATGTATAAAATCACCATGGGTGCAGTTTAAGCACAACTATTAAACAAGTGCTAAGTAACTGTTAAGTTACGCCTAATGAATAAATAAATAAACTTACATAGCGCCAAATATAGTTAAAAACTATTCAGGGCGCTTTACATGTACATGTCGTTAATAATAATTACTTAAACGTATAACTATAATTAACTCTACATTATAAAAGTGCATATAGACAAACTAATAAAAACATAATAAATAAACAGATACATAAAACGCTCAAAACATAAATCTAAAAGGCCATTTAAGAAGGTAGAAGTAATGGCATATTCGTTTAGACTGTTGCAGGAAATCCACAATGGCCATTATAATATTACACAATAACTCGGGTGAAGATAAATAACCGTTAATTCGTTTGTTATTATATAAACACGCAAATCAGAAAAATACAGGATGAAGCTTAGAATCTTTTACAGGCAGTGCTCATTTACTAAACTCTGTCTACTCAATCATTCACACATAACAATGCACGTTTAAAATTAGAAAACGCCACTCACAATGACTGTCTAAATGTAATGCATTAATGCGGTTGCTTTAGACACGACTAAGGGAATAAACAGTCTTCGTTAAAGAATCCGTATTCAGGCCGGATGACAGCGTTTGTCTGCATTTAACTTTAAGGTCACCTGGTTTTCAAACAATTGAATAAACAGTGCTTTAATGAATTACAGTGGCACGGAGGTTAACACAGACTCGTTCAATCTCGCACCCATCCCAGTTCTACCTCAGGGCTTTTTCTAAGCATAAAAGTACTGTTTTTGTGTTACAGTTATACATAATGCTTACAGGTGCATATGCATTGCTGTTGGGTGTTAAATTATATGCAGATGGTCTTTGTAAAACTGTCTCCAACTTCATAGATAACATTTCTTATGCGTTGTGGTATTGGATGTGTCAAGTAGGCGTAGGCAGATTCTTTTAGCGTTTTGAAAATGTCGAAAAGAATTGTGCAACAAATGGCGAATCCGTAATGCAAGTTTTTGCATGTTTAAATGCGTCTTTCTAAATTACGCTTGTCTGGTGACGACAACTGTCATTGAACATCGTGCAAAATTTGACGTGTCCATGAGGAAGGAATTGTTTTATTTTCTTCATACTGAGGCGTTGTGTACTACCAACTGTCTATTGTATGATTCTTCATACCAGGCATTGTACTGGGGTTGGGAGTGGGTGGCTGAGCTCCTAACGTTTAGGAGTAAAATGGGTCTAACCTCCTCCGATATTGTGTGAATGTCCCCGTCGTGCGACAGTGACAAAGTGCTGAGTGATACTCCGACAAAATTTGAAACATCGTCAGGAAATATCTCCGACAGAAGTTGCTTCTGTTCTGTCTTTTTCCGTGTCTAGGCTTGTCGAAGTACTATAGTTGTCGGCAAGCTCCTGTGATTGGAGTACTTGTTAATGTCTCCGTGGGATTGCGCGGTATAGCTGTGTTGTTGCGCAATGTCTCAACATTAGTGACTTTGAGAGATTGCGGGAAAATAGGCTCAGTGTCGGTAGACTTTACATTTCACACTTCGAACACTGTGTAGGCGTACTGTCTACATTGTTACTTCACGACAAATGAGGTGAAGTAGTAGCATTGTTAATGCACGTGAACATCTAATAAAGATAATATATATATATATATATATATATATATATATATATATATATATATATGGTTTTGTGTGTGTGTGTGTGTGTGTGTGTGTGTGTGTGTGTGTGTGTGTGTGTGTGTGTGTGTGTGTGTGTGTGTGTGTGTGTGTGTGTGTGTGTGTGTGTGTGTGTGTGTGTGTGTGTGTGTGTGTGTGTGTGTGTGTGTGTGTGTGTCGCTATATATGATATGTATGTTGTCTATGTATCCATATGTCTTTGTGTATGTGTGTCTGTGTGCTCTCTCTCTCTCTCTCTCTCTCTCTCTCTCTCTGTGTGTGTGTGTGTGTGTGTGTGTGTGTGTGTGTGTGTGTGTGTGTGTGTGTGTGTGTGTGTGTGTGTGTGTGTGTGTGTGTGTGTGTTTGTGTGTGTGTGTGTGTGTGTGTGTGTGTGTGTGTGTGTGT